>JASGAT010395812.1:0-15962 GCA_030220025.1 Chelon auratus
TGTGGCTGATTGGTGTATATATCATTTGATTGATTTTCTACATGTGATTATCAGAGAAATGAATATTAATATAATCCATAATGGAATGCAAATTAACACTTTTTGCCAGGCTACTGAACTAAGTACCATATCATGGTGGCTGAAGGAGGGAGTAAGCCTTAAGACCGGCAAGAATTTAAAGACTAAACATTTTTAAAAAAAAAGTAAGGTGTCAGGCAAGGACACGTTTTCTGGATTTATAAAACCAATGAATGGGAGCGAGAGAGAGAGAGAGAGAGAGAGAGAGAGAGAGAACACGAGGTGAGGCTGATCTAAAGAGCGAGGAAGATGGAGGGTGTTAAATTCCGTTTTTGTCATTCATTTGTGATTATGTGTTCAAGTTTGACCTTCGCCACGCAGCCACTACACTGGACCATGGGCCTCAAAGAAGCACAGATGGCAGTGGGTAGAAAATAAGACACAGACGTAGAGGAGAGGTAAATTAAGAAAGTGGGAACAGAGGAATTTGTAGTGACTGATGGTAGCCAGCCAACCAACTAGCATTAAGCTCGTTAGCTGCGCTGGCTCTGCTAGGCAGTCAGATAAAGATGATTATGGGTTGATGGATCTCCGGACCTCCGACTGAGGAACTAAATGGAGTGGTTGTGTTCTCAGTAGCTATTGTTAATGCTGTTGATCTCACAAAACAAGACTGCTGGAGTAGAAGGAGCTAAGTGTTTTGACGTTTCAGTCAACCAAGTTTGAAAAAGGGAGTTAAGCTATCCAGAATCCATTGCAAATTAGTCCTATTTAAGGCAGTCGAGAACTGGATAGCGTGGTGCAACAGATACAATTAGACAGGTCTATCTTCACTAACAAAGACCACGCAAATAATTGAAGGAAATAGGTTTACTGATAGACCTGTCGTGGGAGAAATGGAAGGAGGGATGAAAAGGGTTGAAAGGTATGGATGAAGGGGGTTGAGGGGATGGGATGAAAAGGGATGAAAAAGGTTGAAAGGTATGGATGAAAAGGGGTCGAGGGGATGGGATGAAAAGGGATGAAAAGGGTCGAAAGGTATGGATGAAGAGGGGTTGAGGGGATGGGATGAAAAGGGATGAAAAGGGTTGAAAGGTATGGATGAAAAGGGGTCGAGGGGATGGGATGAAAAGGGGCAAAGGGATGGGACGAAAGGGGTTGGACGGGATGGGATGAAAAATGATGAAAAGGGGTCGAGGGGATGGGATGAAAAGGGATGAAAAGGGTTGAAGAGGATGGGATGAAAGGGGTCAGTTAGGATGGGATGAAAAGGGGTGAAAAGGGTTGAATGTATGGGATGAAACAGAGACGAACAGAGAGAGAGAGAGAGTGTTAGGACAAACTTTTATAGGTAAGCGCGGGAAATAGATGATATGGGGCGTGGTCGAGTTCTAAAACTTAAGTTATAACAACTTCATTTTATGATACTACCTCCAAGTCCAACAAAAATGTCTGCTGTGGAACAAAAGGTCCAACATTTTCTAACTAGGGCTGTCAACAGATTAAAATATTTCTCACATTATTTCCAGTTAACACATAATTAAGGCAAATTACTCACACTTTATTTTTAATCTGCTCTAAATTTATCTTAATCAACATTCGACAGAACAAATATGCTAGAGGGAGGAGGGCTGATGAAGTTCTCTGATCAAAAACCAGATGAGCACAATGCACAATAGGAGCAAAACAATGCAGAAGGAGTAGCTTTAAGACGACTAATGCCGACAACTCCTATGTTTGTTTCAGAGAGAACGTTTCTACAAGGACTCACTCTGTCATAGAAAACAGACATGATACAGCTTTAACTCAAGGAGAAGCAGATCCTCACAAAGCAGAGTTGTAACCCAGCATTAAACAACAAACAAAGAAGTGAGCAAGCGTACGATATTAACGATTTAAGCTACTTTCTCTATAGGATTAGAATCGTTCCACTGACCTTTTGGCCCATGAAGGCTTTCATTAGACTGTGAGCCATTATATTCGGTCCTTATTCTCAATGTACAGTTCACGCAGAGTTTTACCCCTCCACTGGAGGGAAGAACAAAACTCCCAAAGAGCCACCAGAAACAGAATCCTTCCCTGGTAGCTTCAAATCAAAAATCTTCTGCAACATGCAAGCACAAAACGGATGAAGGAGGCACCCGACATACACAAGTTCTGGGCAGTGACTTCACTTCTGGTATCAAGTCTCCCACAGGACCTAAAAGGCATCATTCCTATTGTCCTTGATCAAACAGAAACAAGAGAGGAAGCCGTTTTTTTTGAAAAGCTGGAAGTGGTCGGATGTCAAGCGCCGACTAAAGCCAAGCAGTTAATAGTGGGAAAAGGGAAAGCAGCATTTTGCCATGCAGTGTAATCATCACCAACACCTACAGCGTAACGCCTCTCACAGAGATTGAGATTGACTTGTGTCTATGTGAGCAAGGGAAGAAGAAAGTGTGGCGGCTGCGTGTTGCTGGGCAGTGCTCACATCGCAGAGTAAAATCTCTAGCTGACCAAGACAAGCTGTCACACTCTTAATAAGCTCTGCATTCCAGCTCTGATCTGGCCTAAATACTTACTTGACAATATCAACACTTGCTTGATTTGATGTTGATGCCTTAATCAAACTTTGCACACTTTGATTAGGGCAGGAAGGGAAACTGACGGCCAAAACAAATGTAAAGACGTCTCTGTCTGTATTTGCAGACATGCTAATTGAGAAAAACCCTTTAGTTAAACAACGCTTATATAACGACACACACACACAGAGTATATTATAACATTTTGCACACTGAAAAAAAAGTTATTGTGTATCCTCCTTGACTAACCATTAACCAGGAACTGCATCATGCCTGCCAGCATTAGGCTTAAAATGGAACACATGCCTCTGCAAATGATAAACTTCTTATTACATCCAACTGGCCTCTGAGAAGACAATTACTTTTGTATTAAGAACCCCCAGGGGGTCTGCAATATGATCTAGTCATGGTGAGTTCAACTGGATAATGTAGAAATTCCTCTGTACCAGAGGCTGCAGGCCATTGAGTTGTATTCATTTAGTGTGTATTAAAAAAAAGTGTGCATGTATTAAACTTTGAGAACTACTTTACCTGAGTCAAAATTCTGATGTGAAATGATTGCTCTATACCACATCAGTGCCCTGAAAGAGCCACCCCGCTCCCTTTTTTTATGGGTGATATAAAAAGTTATGCAACACGCCATGTGTCTTGTTGCCAGAGCCTGGGATAAACCTGACTCCAGGGCTCGAGGATCAACACGGTGACACCATCTTACACCTCTAACACCTCCACAAAGCAGGAGATTAACTTTTTTTGGAGCAAATGTGTGATTCTAGGGTCCAACAACAAGAGGAACGTGGAGACAAAAGAGGGGCCAGGACGAGGGAATGTATGAAAGGAGCAAAAACACAGAGAGTGAGAAAGAAGAGACCCGGCCCTGCAGGAAGCTGAACACAAACACCAAAGGAAAAACAAAACAAAAACATGCACAACAAGAAATGACCCACTTCGTCTTTTAAAGGTGTGAAAAGTCTCAGTGACTCCATCATTACTGAAAAATGCTATCCTTAAAGAAAGAAACCATCTATTGTTCTTGGGTCCCAAGTATCCGCAAGAGCTGTCACACTGTCAGAAGGTAAACAGAGCAGATATCAAACACCTGGAAATTCAGCCGTATATTTCTATATTTAGCTTAATTTAATTTAATTAACAAAAAGTGATTTTAACTTTATACATTATTTATCAGTTTGGAGACTTTTCCAAAAACCCACAAAATTTTAAATTTAAAGCTAAAATGAAAATAATAAAATACTGAATGTTTGTTTTGTTTTGCAACTGAGTTACTATGACCAATCAATTTCTCTTGTGGATCATTAAGTCTAATCTTGTATCAAACAGTTACAATAGCCTCTCATGGACCAGAAACAGCGTAGATTTGTACTGAGACTTCGTACCAAGAAGCTGCAAGGTACTTTATCCTCTACGAGTCCCCTACCAGTTAGCTCAGTGTCATCTTGCCCTGTCAGTCAGGCTACAGTAACCATCTCTGTCCTCACACATAATGAACTGTGCTATGACCAGCTGACCACAGACACATTACAGATGCAGGAATTCACCCACGGTGGCCCCCTAAGCCGGTACGGAGACGCTGGATGACTTCACCGGGAGCAAATCGAGGTTTATCACAGAGGAATCCTGTTCTTGCAGCATAACCAATCCCTGAATAATCTCACCGTAACTTCTATCTGAACAACGTCTCTGTTATAATCACTGAACAGAGCAGACTATTTCTTTCTCTGCATCCTTTTGAGATTTTAATGCATGCTTTTATCACAACTCGCTTAGACTACTCCAATGCACTTTACGTTGGGCTTAGCCAGATGTCACTTGCTCGACTACAGCTGGTGCAAAATGCTGCTGCTCGTCTTTTAACTGGTGTCAAAAAACAAGAGCACATTTTGACCACCATTTTGGCGGCAAATCATTTCGGATTCATTTTAAAATTATTTATTTTTAAATGTCTTCATGGCCTTCATGCCCCACAGTATCTGTCCAACCTGCTCCGGTTGTACGCTCCCTCACACCCGGAAGATCAGCAATTGCTAGTTGTTACAAAGACAAAGAGGAAGTTTAAAGGTGACCAAGCTTTTTCAGTCGCTGTGGAAACTGTGGAGTGACTTGCCTCTACACATCAGGCAGGCTGACTCACTTCCTGTCTTTATGCAAATATCAGCTTAAACAACTGTTATAGATAAAACTGTATGAGGAGAAATGGAAAAAAAACTATTAAAGACATTGCATAGTAGTAAGTGGATTTATTTAGAAGTTAAGCTGAGAAAATAATTAGCAAACAGAAAGAGAAGAGAGAACAAAGAAATCCTTGTGCACCACTCTATACATTTGCACCTTCTACGCATGAACTGCACTACTTATGGAATGTGTTAATGCCGGTAAACCCGAGCCAAAAGCTGTTAATGGACTTATCACACCTTATACAAAGGGATGTGTGCATGAAGGCCATTCGATATGACCTGATTTTCCACACATTTGATTAAAATTCAGCTCCCAGCCTCAGAGTCCGAATGTTTGCACAAAAATAAAAGCCTGTATCATGACCGGCGAGTTCTGAAATGTCGCCATAATTTATCATTTATTGACTATAATCAGTATTTGAACTTGACCACATGGCTTATATAGTTATATCTTGTGCATGATAATTTTCCACAAAGTACAACACTATTGTATTAACCCTAGTATTTTAGTAAGCTATGACGTTCTCTCTCGCACCATCACAAGGTCAATATTTGCAGTGAAATGTCTCAAATACTACCTCAGATAACTGCAAAGAAATGCTGGTTTACAGACTGCACTTATTTATTTGTTTATTCATTTATTTTTCCTGCTTCTAGGTTCCTAAAGGGGTGGTTGTCAATGGCAACCGCCACTCATCGTGATGTCACGTCCTGTTTTTTATGCCGTCAAATACCTAACTAAAATAAAACTTCTCTTGAACGTTTAACATCATATATTAACTACCTTAAATGACAGAAACCATGTTTTTTTTTTTTTAAGTTTACTTAGTCTTTTATGTCTGTGAAGGTTCTCGGTCATCCAGGTCGTGGTTTAATCCAAAAAAAACTACAAGTCCAGTTAACTTTCTTTAACAGTTTTTAATTATTTTGTTTTTAGTTTAATGTTTTAGTCTGGCCCATGTCCCATCCACTTACATGGAGGGGGCGGAGCTAATGACCAATATTGTTGCCAGACACCAGGGGGAGCTCATCGTGCTTTGGCTTCACTTTTGAGGAGCAGCTGTCATGGCATCCACTTTTTCTACAGTCTATGTTGCAGCCTCACTGAACAGCTAGCATGACTGTCGATCGTTTTGTTTTTTTGCTATGTCCAGCAGATAATAGCAAATGTGTGACTAAACCTATATGCATCGGATCCTAGCCACGGGTGTAAGGATCGGATGAGTAGCTTCATGCTCCGGCTATGCAGACCCCAATAGATGCATTTACTCGTTCAAGTACGGAAAACTTCTGCCTCCTACACACCTTCAACTCAGACGTCTTCTTCTCTTTTCCAAGTTGCTGTAATTTCCCTAAAAACAACTGTTGTTCAACATCTATTAGCTCCAACTCCAATACAAGCTGCTCAATTCCAGTTAGCAATAGTTTATAAACTGAACACAGCTTACTAGCCACCAAGAATTAAGCCGTCTTTCTGCGTAAATCCACTGCAGAAGTATAAACCAAGCTTTAGCACACGTTTCTTCACACAATTGTCACAAGACATTATGATAAATTACTCATTTTATGGAGTACAGCTCAGCTCACATGTCAACATGGCCGCTGTAACATGGGCCAATCTCAATATCTAACTACAATGGCGGCTGAAAAAATAAAACAATCTACTCCTTGTACTGGGTAGTGATAATATCTATCAGCAGGCTAAACACCTGACACTTTATGGCGGCGTGACCCTTGGTGCGTTATCACTAACACTTTGGCTGGTTCGGGCGCTTGGCAGAGCCACAAGGAAAGCAATGTGCTTGATAAGCAGCTAGGGCAGGTACAGCAGGTAGAGCAAACAGGCTGGCCCGATATGACTGCCCAAAACGAAATATGCAAACCTCAATCATCCAAATGTTTTCTCTGTGTACTGTTTACGTAACAGCACTAGATTATCAGTTAAGTTAGCAGTTAGCAGTTAGCAGTCCGGTTCCCACATGGACAAATGACTTTATGCTTCAAGTGCACAGAGTTATTGCACTCAGATGTCATTTATAGAGTATAAATGACATTCGTTTGTGCGAGGATCTCGCTATTCATCTGTTGATAGTACGTGAACAAGCCTGATAAGAGTCTGTATGATAAAAAAAATACACGAGAGTTACCTCCAATAAATGTGCAATGTCCACGTTTGTTGCAGACACAATACGTCACCAACATCAGATAACCTACTTCTATAACTATGACTATTAAGACTCACATTTGCACTGACCTATTTTTTTTTTGTTTGTTTGTTTGTTTGTTTTTACTTACTGCAAATGCACAAATACTTCTCTCTTTTAAGGGGAACTACAGTTTTTTACAACCTGGATCTTATTTCTGGCGTATAATATGATAGTTTACTCACCCATATAACTTTGGTGTTATTTTTAGTCCTTCGGAAGATATTTAGCTCCAGCGGAGTGCCGCGTAAATCCATATAGTGGGAGTGACTGGGGCACCGAAATGCAACCTCTAAATAACACATTATCCGCCGTGAAACTCGTTCATTTCACCAATATTTTGTTATGATACGCTAGTATGGTAGTACGGTGAGACGCTAGTGCTATTCCCTGGCAGATAATGCGCTATTTAGAGGCTGTGCTTCGGTGCCCCAGTCACTCCCACTATATGGATACATGCGGCGCTCCATCTTCCGAAGAACTAAAAACGGCACGAAAGTTATATGGGAGAGTAAACGTTTGTATTATATGCCAGAAATAAGTTCCAGGTTGTGAAAAAAAAAATTTTTATATGTAACATTTTTGTCCACATCAGCTGCAAACTACACCGATCAGGTGTATAACATTATGACCACCTTCCTAATATTGTGTACGTCTCCCTTGTGCCTCCAAAACAGTTGTGACTCATCAGAGAATGGACATGGGCCTTCTGAGGGTGTCCTGTGGTGTCTGGCAACAGAATATTGTTAGTGGGGGGCCTTTGGGTCCTTCTATGTGATTTTCTACATGCATATATTTGACAGAAACAAGCTCAAAAAGTAAATCACACAACCCGATTTCGGTTTGTGCCATGGAAACGTTCCCTAGACTCGTCTAGACGGGGGGAAAAATAACAGCTGGCCTATCACGAAACTTTGTTATATCACAAGGATAAAGTTTTGGTTTCAATACCTATTACATAATGACATTAAATATTTAATCCTGTGGTCAGAGGAATATGCGAGGTCAGAAGTGCCAAGGGTGATTTTTTGCCGAGATGCCAATGGTCCAATTCTGAACTTTTAGCAACAGCACAGAGTGAACTTTTCACTATATTCATCTGTTTGGCAGCAACAGATGACAGTGCTTAAAATACAGGCTTGTGTTACTTATTTATCTGGGAAACACAAAACTGTATCCCTACCCTTCTGTAGCCACACAGATCATAAACCACTATATCAACACAGTATCCTATTCCCTTCGAGACACTCGGACCACATAATTAGTAATTGGGTGTTTTCCCGTCTCGTAATTCCTCGACCCCCTGGGGTGGCTAAAAAGTCAGGTTACAGTACCAAATGACCTGAAGAGCTCCAGGACAACAGCATTCCTCGTCTGGCCTTATTGCTCCCCTGGACCCATCTAATAGGAGGCAATTACAGGCAATGAATGGACAGTTGTAGAACACAGAAATACAGGCTACACAATGAGTTTTGAAGGAAAATCCCCCACATTCCAGATGCCAGCAGAAATACACTTCCCCGAATGCTGCACACTGAGATTCATAAAATTAAAAAAAAGCATTTAAACACTTCTACAGGTGTTTATTTCACTTTCCACAGGTACCAAAAGCTATCCAGTGAGTCATAAATAACCCAGAGTGTTCACATCGACACCACATTCCCATAAGATGCGGTTACAGGTTGGATTTCCAGTCAGCAAATATTTGCTCAGTTTCTCTCTGCTTCTATTTAAGCTTGTCCGATGGCCAAGAGTGAACTTCTTGTCACAGAACATTTAGTTCAAACGTGTTTGGACAAAAGAGGGACTGCCGTTGCATTGTTTGGAGATGCAGAAGTGGTAAATGTCACGTTTGGTGACCCAGAGGACACCGACTCCACTCAACTTTAACCTGCACTTGTGGCCACGAAGCTGACACCATCAAAACCCCATTTTCATTTTTATCCAGTCAAAGAATAACCATTAAGTGGAGTAAATCTGAACCACGTTTGAGCCCGGTGGGCATTTTAACGGATCATTGCTTCTGTTTTCCTTGCTTTTACGTGAAACAAAAGGCAAGATGCATAGTCACTGACGTCAGGTGAAAAGTTATTCATGCATGGAGGTCCTGCTGGTACACTGGAATTATCTGTGACATAATGTCTGGAAAGGAAGAAAGAAACTGTAGAAAACAAAGCTAAAGAAGAAAGAAGGGTTAGATAATAAAAGGAAAAGGTGTAACTGGGCCACTCTCCACTAATACGGTGTGATGATAGTCACAGACATGCCTCTAATCCTCTCCTTTCATACGAACAGGATGCTTTAAGCAGCATGAAAAGGACAGTCCAGATACGCGACACGGTGCCCTGTAGAGCAGCAGCTTCAGGACAACAAGGAAACATTTGGTCAGTGTTGTACCAAAGATTTGAATTGCAAAACAGCCAGCCAGGCAGACAGATGCACTGTGTGAGGGCGAGTGGTTAGCATTCACCCCCCCCCAACTTCCCCCAACATGGGCTGACACGAAAGTCAGATCTGAGCCAAAACTTTTATTTATTTTTTTAAAGTAAATCCTGATTTTTAATCAGCTCGAGGAGAGCTGCACGGTCACTTCAACAAAGAGTCCAAATGTCAGCTGAAATTAAACAAATTTAGGAGGTCAACATTCTCCACATTTTTGTTTTTTGGGCCAATGAGTGCAAACTATCAGGAGCACCCTGATAGACCGACCAGAATAAGTCACAGAGATGTAAAGATCCATAACTAAACAGGAGCTGGAAGCAACGCTATTGACTAAAAAACTGATCGAGACAATATTCTTCAGATTAATCTATAACTTAAAAGTAGCGGCAGTCCTACTTGTGGGTAACAGATGTCTTCCATTTCCTCCTCATTCTCCAAATCCAGTTATTTATTGTCCTGAACAGCCTGGGATCAAATCTCACTCAGTCTCTTTCTTCCTCTGTTTACACTTCTGTCTCGCACTCTGACACAGACCGATGCTAAAACAGGTTTCATTTAGAGAGAGGGATGTGTTTCCCTGAGCACACTTGGGTGGAAGGTTTCGCTTCGTCTCCTTTGGTAACTAAGAAACTAAGAGAGTGAAATACCATGGATAAATATTAACATTACATTTGTTTGGCTAATGTAGTTTCTGGTACCTTCACGGTATCACAGCTATCAGTCAGAGATCACAACGCTGAGCTCCGAAACAAGCGCGTTATTTGTTTATTGAGACACCGGGCACATGTAGCCAGCCGGCTATGTGCTGATAACATTTATAAAACTCCTCTATCCCCAAAACATAACAGCAAGTGGCATGATGAGATCTCCAGAGGTATCGGATTTCTGCAAAACCTGACATTTTTGATGCCCTCAGCTTTTATGTTTATGCGGAAAATGAAGTAATTCAGGATATACGACAGAAATCAGGATGACCCCAGACCAGACCTTATTCCTAAGTCGACATGTATTTCAAAAGAGCCTTTGTTATTAGTCTTAAATTATCCTTCCTATGTTCATTTCTATTTCTTGTAGATTTGTACATTTGCAAATCTTGTATATTTTTACTAGTACTATTTAATATTTTTTAATTAATTCTATTATTACCTTATTTTATTTTTCTTACACCTGTTTTTCTTTTTGCTATGGGCTCCCAAGAGTGATTTTTATGTGCACCTGAGCTGCTGTAACCAAGCAATTTCCCAGGTGCATCAATAAAGTCTATTTAGACTCCATAAAACTAAAAGGGAAAGACTGGTTCAAGCATTTTACCGTTGACTGCTTTCTGCATGTTCCTCTATTGGTTTTTCCATAGTCAAAACCAATCATTGCTCTCTCTGAACAGGTAGATAAGTCTCTCTAACTAAGTAATCCTGCAAAAAAAAAGTAACAATGAGAAGGAAAATTATTATTTTCCTTCTCATTGTTACTTTGTCATCTTTGTCATCTTTCTCGTCTTCTTTTTTTTTTTTTGCACTCATCCCACCTTCAGCTGAATTAGTGACACTAATTGGAGCTCTCTTAGAAGAACAAATGTGTCTGATGTGCTGATAATTACAGAGTCCCACCTACTCCTCCGGCTCCAGACATCAGTCTGTAGATGAGCTCCCATTGTACTGCGGCCTCCGCCAAGACGAAATTCTAACGTGTTAACTTTTAATCGTCCTGCTTTTGAAACATATACAGTAACCTAATAGCGCTGATCACCGGGCTCAGGAGTCAAGTGATTTCTAATCGCCATTGTGTTTTCCAGCACCAGGTCTGCCACCGTGGTTAATTTTTTGGGGGGGAGCCGATCACAATGGGCTCATTTTACTGCTGGAAGTGCAGGTTTCCTACCTCAGAGCAGGGAGAGGGGGCAAAGGAGGAGGAGGTGGAAGGGTGGTGGTGGTGGAAGTAAGGGGGAGGGGGGGTTTAAGACTGTAAAACAAATCACACAAAGATTAAACTTCACTAGAACACAGTGCAACAAATTCTGGACTTTGTTACATGGGAGGGATAACGGAGTCAGACATAGAGGCATCGGTGTGATCGGTGAACTCTACCTTTCCTCTGATTTAGAGACATTTTAAGATGAAAAATACACCCTTCTATTCCTCTTTCAGCATTCTCCACACTGAGCCAACCGCTGTATGTCTTGGCTGCACGCTGCAAGGTTCACATTAGTTTTACATTTTTCCTGCAGCTTGGCTCGTCTCAAAGGAATCCGTCTAAGTGCAGGTTAAACATTACTGGCAGTGAAATGTTCAGAATAAATGTGGGGCCGCGACTCGTGATTAGATTATTATGTTTCTCTACTGGAAGTCCCACATCCCACTGGCCCCCAAAAAAATACATTTAATTTAGAAGTAATAATTAAAATAGCTAAAGGTTATCAATTCATCTATTCATCTGCGAATAGTTTGAACCTTAAATCTTTATTATTTCTGACTAATGCTATCATTAGCCAGATGCTGAGGTCGTTCCAGCTCCGACTGCCGAGACATCAAGCCTCCACTTCCAGTCATGTCAGACAGCTGTAAATGCTTCTTTTATTAGTCAACATCACAGCCATTTTACTGTGTCCGTGGCTGGCTCAGGTCTCAGTCGACAACCCCTCACCCGCACCTTTTCATCAGAGGCTATGAAACCTGAGACGGGCCTCCTGCAGACCTGCTGGCCACGGTGTATTATGGTCATAACACACACACACACACACCTTAGTCTGTCTACTCATGCTAACTCCGCACATTGCTGATTTGATCGCATTCGTGTCGGGCCGAGATGTACTTCTTTGAAAGAACTATTTGGTTCTATAACTAGTAATATAACGAGTATCGGCCTCATGATCCAGTTTTGTTGCAGTTCTTATAAAGTAATAAACTACACTATAAAGTTGTTCCCAAGGATAAAATTACAAAAAAATGTGCTAGCAAAAGCAGAGGAGAAAAAATGTGCTAGCTAGCAAACATATAAACCATGGAAGTCTGAACACCGTCATAAAAATAGTATTCCAAATGTTTTATGAGGAAGAAAATGCATTCAACAAGGACACACAGGACATACTGGTGAGTGGCACTAAACCTTTAACGACTCAGTGATGGATGAAAAGGCTGTAGTTTTAAAACAAGCTACCTGTATGAGTTGTTGCTCTCACAGTCAAACCGTACATCTGCACAAATACCTACACGACATATGACACTGGCACATCACAGTGAGGATCTTATAGGGCCATACAATGGAGTAGGTGTGGTCCCGTCAATAGGCCACCACAATAGGCAGACACATAACCATACACACTGTCCAGCCCGCCCTCAGGGAGAGTCTCGTTTAAACCTGGAGGCCATTTTTTTTTTTCCCATCAAGAGTCCTCTGACAAAAGAAGGAGGATCTGACAATAGCTGACAACTGCTGACAAGTGAGTGGTCAAACCCAGGTTAAAAAAAAAAAAGTCTGTTTGTCGACAGGAAATGAAACAAAAGGTGAGCTGAAAAGCCTCTCTGTCTGAGTTTGGTGGATGTCGTTGGGGGGATAGTATTGCATATGTTTCTCAAACACAGAGTATTTGAAAATCAGGACCGCCGTAATGTCTGGAATGTGAGCCACGCATGAGCAGGAGGAGGTGTGCAAACACAATAAACCTGCTCCATGCAGGTGCTCGTCAAGGTGAAGGACACACGGACAAAATATTATCCACATCCTTGAAATAATATATATTTTTTTATATATATATATGTATATAAGCAATCCGTATTAACTGAAGTCTATGGTCAGTTTGTAGGATAGGGAACAAGATGTGAACACAACTCCTTCAAGCTGTTTGATGAAGTTTAGTGAGCTAAAACTTACATATTTACACACTGATCAGTCACAGAGAACATTATGTCTATGTCCCCGAGGAAACAAAATCCAATATTCACTCCAATTTATCACAATGTGTTGATCTTCAAACATCTAGCCACTATGCAACACTCATTTATGACATTATGACCATCTGCCTAATATTGTGTAGGTCTCCCTTGTATCTCTAAAACAGTTGTGATTCATCAGAGAATGGACATGGTTCCTTCTGGGGGTGTCCTGTGGTGTCTGGCAACAGGATGTTGTTAGTGGGGGGGTCTTTGAGGGGAGAGTCCTCTGTGGATCATCCCACAGACACTTGATCAGTTTGGGATCTAGTGAATTTGGAGGTCATTTACTTCTCCTGTCAGTGGTCTTAATGTTGTGGCTGATCGGTGAATATGCTACATACATATGCCACCCTGCGCACCAGCTAGGTACCATGCTTGTCTGATGTTTGGTAGCATTTACAGCATTCTTTACTGGATTAGCTGAAAGCAACACCGTTGAAAGTGAACAGAAACAAGAAATTTCGGACCATAAAACAAAAACAACGAGCTGAAAGATGTTAAAATGCTCTGAAAAACCGAGGAAGGCCAAAGAGTTAGTGGATTATAACAGATTTAAACCAACAATTGGATGCTCTATGTGTGTTTGACAGGGCCTGTGCAAATCCACTTTGATAAAATCGTCAAAATCCATCATTATTGTTAACAGCTACTTTTAGCCAACCAGTTTAATCAACTCTTAACACCTCCGCATATTGAGAATGATCATTTTGACAACAAGGTCTTAGCAATGAGAGCACACTCTGCGATGAGCTCAATGGGTTCAACCCAATAACGTGAGGTTAAAGTAATATTTACTCACTGGTAAATTTCAACCCAATAAATATGCTCTTTAAAACAGAAACATTTCCCCTTAACATTCCTGCAGCTCTGCATTTTTCTCCAGTTATTTCCTGTTACTTATTAATCAAGCAGGGACTTTTTAACTTGAATGTGCCACCTTAAGCATAATTGTTTTTTCTTCCTCCTCTGTGCTCTTACTGCTGAATTTCTTATCACCATCTGAAGTGACCTTCCTGGCAGGCACTGCAGTGACGTCATGACCATTAAGGATCTTATCAACCTTTCCAGTATCAATACACACTATGGCAACTGAGACTAAAACTAAAAAAAGGTGCATGACACAATATCCCAGTTATCTCTACTGTCTCCACTATGTCACACTAGTCTGACTCTATTGCCCCCTTATACCCTTGAACTGCAGTAACACTTTACTTTGAGCACCACCACCAAACAACCCATGCTCAACAATCCTTTATCTCACCTGACTACAGCCAGTCCGAGTAAATCATTTCACTGTTAAAATCCTCAAACCTTAGTGTGAGTCATCCATTACATCAGCGCTTTCCTTTACAAAGGTAAAAGACATCTTTACTTTCCTGAAACCGACAATGCCGGCGAAAGTCTCACGTCATGCAGGTACAAAGGAAGACGGGGAAATTTCAACGAGCTAGCGCTGTAATTACAGGAACATGTAAACAATGCAGGTAGGTTGAACAGAAACCAACGAGCTGCTGATGGTTTAAAACTCTCACACCTTCCCGCTACATCCTATTCCACTACCTCACCCTCGTTAAAGTTCAAAGTGACACCATAGAAAGTGATCATGATTTAATTGCGGTCATGTTAGGCGAGATGAAAGATCTCTTTAACCTTTATCTGCTTTATCTCTGGAATTTAATGAGACTTTAACGTGCAATCCCGTTTCAATTTAGATCAGCCGCGATTTCAGGTTGCTGGTCATGTTGCTACCAGTGCTGCAGAAATCATCTGAACCTATTTGAACTAACCTCACCCACATAGCCAGACCAGTTGGTTCGTCTTTACAGGGGTGGGTTGTGCAAAAGGTCACAGAAAGAATGTAAACATCCGAGTCAAAACCAAACGCCTCTAACACACTGTGAGTGATTTTCCACGGCCTAAAAATCTGCCATCTACTCGTCCAAACCACAACACTCGCAACCCCAAACCTGCGTTCTGTTGTAGTAAGTCCACGACTGCACTATACAGTGTTTGTTCCTGTCTTTTTGTTTTCTTACACATAAAGGAAAAGAACGAGAGAGAGAAAGAGAGAGCAGGATCATGTGACAACACCCAGGCTAAGTTTACATATACAGCCCGTGGCTTTGTGACCCTACTCTGTGTTATAGCCTTGCCTTTCTATTTGCCTCTATGTTTTGTTTCCGGCTTTCTTTTCCTCTTAAATCTCCCTGCAAACACCACGTACTGAATACTCAGGCTATAAAACATTCCACCATTCATATTCAGCTATTACCAGATGTGCGTATTGACACATGTTTGCATGCTTTGGCTCTGTGTCAAGTTGTCATGCCATGTGCCAGCAGATAATTTAATTTAGATCGGCAAGTGTTTACGTCTACATCTTTGGTGCGATGTGCATGAATAACACCTACACAAATCTCTTTACTCTGCGCTGACCTCTCTGTGCAGCCTCCAGGTCAGACTGTGTGGGCGCAGGAGAGTCGAGCAGGGGCCTGATCGTGGCGTCCAGCAGCGGCACACAGAGAGCCCAGTGTGCTCCTCCTGCTCCCACCATCTGACCAACGCGCCGCATGAGCGCTTCAGTTTCATCCACAGCACAAAACACCAGTGTCTGGT
>JASGAT010395813.1:0-19827 GCA_030220025.1 Chelon auratus
TTATATATGTGTTGTAAAAAGTACACGGGTGAAATTGCCGTAAAGCAGCACCTCTGGCAGTATGAAAATATGTGACGTCATCACATTTTTTGAACGGATTTTTAGAACAGATAAATGAACTTAAAAATGCAATTTTCAGCTGAGTGTATTATCTTAGCCCCCCTTTTTGAATGCAACTTTCAAATTACTTGATAAAAAATTATATCCTGAGAAAAGTGGATTCTGGGGGTGAAACCCCATAGGGCCCTATTCATTCTGCACTCGCCTGCGAGCGCCCCCGCATGGACAGAGACGTGTTACTGCAGCCAGTCCTGAAACCGGAAGTAACCAGAGAGTGCCACTTCTCTTCCTATTAGACGTTCTCTGGCCAAACTGCAAGCAGAGCTGGCCCTAATCTGGCCCTAATCTGGGCCAAACTATTTTCAGAAGTGGTTCCTGATGTCAGCCTTAATTCAACTTTAACTCAGCCACTTAATTTATGTGCTATATTTATTCATATATATATTAAAAAAAAACAAGTACAGTATGATAAGCAAATGTTTATTTGTTTTAGTCATGTCAACACAGTACACACACCTGCACATTTAACATATTTAAAAACTGTACATTTATGATTTTACACATGTCCATAAACTGGATAAACTAGATTCTCCCCACCCTCAGCACGAGTTTAAGATATGGTGCTGTCCATTTCCTGCTTTCTCTTCATCCTCTTCAGTCTGCCTCCATCTCTGCCTGGACAGAGTAGTAACCATCTTTTGATGGTCGAGTCGATTTGCTGGTCTGTGGCCCCAGATGTTAGACAGTTATGCCAACAGCAGCTGAAACATACGCACATAGCACAAATGATTGGAAATTAACATTTTTGTATCAATAGGTAATTAGGTAATTACAGTAGCCATAATTTAATCAATAAAAATAACTCTTTAAGATTCTTAAAAATAGAGTCTGTAGGTTTGTAAACACAACATTCAAACTGCGCCAGTTTATAGTTGTTTACACAAACAATATTTCAGTATAAGTTCCTAAACCTCAAACTTCCTAACGCTAACCATTAGCCACATAGCTAAACGTTAGCCACATAGCTAAACGTTAGCGCCCCTTGTTAACATTCAGGCTAGACTTTTGCGATGGTGAGCAGCAGTTACACGTCGGTTAAACAGCAAACATAGATTAAAAAGGCGACTATGAACAGCCAGCACACATCAACCAACTGTACCAAAGTAGCAACACCAAGATCATAAATACATAAAAATTACACATTACGACAGGAACAAGCAAACAAAAACTTGACAGCAAGCTAGCAAGCGTTTGTTGACGTTAATATTACAGGCTATGGTCGGCACGTTAAAACTGGGCCATCGTTGTACTGACATAACGTTACTGTACAAGCAATTTAACGTTAACTAACTTATACGTTGAAATTCCTATCTTATCTTATGCGAGGGCACGAGGGCCATGGCCCTCGTGGCCCTCGTGAAATTCCTGCCCTGGTACCTAATAGATGAAGAACAGAATTGACAAAGAAAGAAAATCTACGGCCAATGTAGAATCACTACATTGGCCGTATTTTCTTCACCACCTTTATCATGTGCCAGGCTCTTTTCACTGTAATCTGCAACAAAGGAAGTTAAAAATAAAAGAAAACTAACTGTCCATCTTGCATAGCTGAGAGCAATTTAAAATGACTGCTGGTATAATAATAATTTCTGCATAACCCGAACTAGCCCAACTTCATCGTTTGAGTAGTTCTGGACATTCAGACCACTGTTAAATAAATGTAATTGCAAATGTCAGTTAAGAATAGATCAAAACTGTGGAGCAGTACTTTTCGTTCACAACTCTTTTTGTTCACAACTCTTTTGATCACAACTCTGACCGTTGCGTGTTTGTCATTGCTGAGTTTAACAATTGTCTCATGGTGCTGTACGCATCCCTCTCTGTCAAGGTGCCAATATGTCTGGGAATTTGACTAAAGAGCAGCCGTTAACCTTTTCTAAAAATGTCCCAAATGTCACAGATGTTAGTGTCAGTGGGGTAGTAACTGGAACAAACCTTGCTGTTTTTGTTGAAAGCAACACACGCACTCACACACTTTTACAAAACTCAGAAACAATGGAAAACGTAATAGAAAGAGTGAGTTACTCTTTTCACTGAAGTTAGATGCCCACTCATACCTCTAAACTGGGAATTTCACACCTGATATGAACTGCGGATTTGTACACGCAATAAGCTGTAATGTCAGTCATATCACTTTCTGATGAAACTGAAAGAATGCTGAAGAGAAAGCTAGCTAGAGAAACCAGGTTTCAAATCCAGGCCGACTGGGCCTTTCTGTGTGGAGTTTGCATGTTCTCTCTGTGTCTATGTGGGTTCTCTCCGGGTACTCCAGCTTCCTCCCGCCATCCAAAGACATGCTGGTTAACTGGTGATTCTAAATTCCAGGGTGTACACCGCCTCTCGCCCGATGACTGCTGGGTTAGGCTCCAGCCCCACGCGGTCCTTCACAGCACAAGCGGTTACAGAAGATGAATGAATGAAGATCTCTAAATTATTTGAAATAAATCAAATTGCAGATTTTCAAGTGACTGCCAACCGGTGCACAAATTACACAGATCCGGCCTGCATGGAAGTCGTTCCAGGAAGAAGTTAATGCTCAAAATGACCATTAGAGCAAAAAAGGCCATGTACTATTTTTAATAATGTGGAAAGGACAGAATTAAAAATAGATATACACTGCCTGGCCAAAAAAAAGTCGCCACCTGGAATTAACTAAGCAAATAGGTACGAGCCTCCTATTGGATAATTACTGTATGGTCGATTATCTTTCAGCTGGCAACAAGTTATTTAACCCCAACTGATGCAATGAGTAGCTTCTCATTTCTTAAACAACCATGTTGAAAGACACATCCTGTGGTCGTGGAAAAGATGTCTGTCTGAGGAGGGTCAAATCATTGGCATGTATCAAGAGACAACATCTAAGGAGATTGTAGAAACTACTAAAATTGGGTTAAGAACTGTCCAACGCATTATTAAAAACTGGAAGGATAGTGGGGAACCAGCGTCTTCAAGTAAGAAATGTAGTCAGAAAAAAATCCTGATTGATCGTGACCAGCGATTACTTAAACGTTTGATGAAATCAAATGGAAGAAAAACTACAGTAGAACTCAGAGCTATGTTTAATAGTGAAAGTAAGAACATTTCCACAGTACAATGTGAACGGATCTCAAGGGACTGGGACTGAACAGCTGTGTAGCCTTAAGAAAACCACTAATCAGTGAAGCTAACCAGAAAAAAAGTCTTCAATTTGCTAGTGAGCATAAAGATTGGACTCTGGAGCAATGGAAGAAGGTCATGTGGTCTGATGAGTCCAGATTTACCCTGTTTCAGAGTGATGGGGGCATCAGGGTAAGAAGAGGCAGGTGAAGTGATGCACCCATCATGCCTAGTGTCTACTGTATAAGCATGTGGGGGCAGTGCTGTGATCTGGGGTTGCTGCAGTTGCTCAGGTCTAGGTTCAGCAATGTATGTGTATTATATGCCCAAAGAATGAGGTCAGCTGACTACCTGAATATACTGAATGATTAGGTTATTCTATCAATGGATTTTTTCTTCCCTAGTGGCACGGGTATATTCCAAGATGACAATGACAGGATTCATGGGGCTTAAATTGTGAAAGAGTGGTTCAGGGAGCGTGAGACATCATTGTCACAAATGGATTAGCCACCGCAGAGTCCAGACCTTAACCCCATTGAGAATCTTTGGGAGGTGCTGGAGAAGGCTTTGTGCAGTGGTCAGACTCTCTCATCATCAATACAAGATCTTGTATTAATTAATGCAACACTGGATGGAAATAAATCTTGTGACATTGTAGAAGCGTATGGAAACAATGCCACAGTGAATGTCATGCTGTAATCAAAGCTAAAAGTGAAATATTAGAGATTTTTTGGTGGCGACTTATTTTTTGGCCCGGGCAGTGTATTTGGCCACAGTAACAGTAGACATGTTTGGTGCAGAACAAAGACTGCTTTTCAGGAGAAGAGCCTTATACCGTGAGAAAAGCACAATAGTGGAAATAACTGTATACTTTAAGGTTAAAATTCAGTGCATGAACGTTGCTGAAATGTTTTAGACGCATTAATTCATCCCGCTATGTGGTGCTCTGTTTTAATGTGTGATCTGTGTTGAAAAAACATTTCGCTGCGGTTGCTGTGTGGTTGTTTATTTTAAAGCATGCCTGTAATACACCAAAGGCTCTGCAAAGGTGCAAGTTATGCTGGGTGATAATGATCTGATGAAGATGTTCATCTGTCTTTCCTGTGACCAGTTTTTTCCTTTGTGACTTCAGTAGAAAAAGAACAAAATGACAAGCCAGTAACACCAAAACCGCTGGAGGAGGTCATAGTGGGATTGTTTCCCCCCACCAGCTGGCAAATTCTGCAGTTTTTGCATCCCCCTCATCACTTCTTCATTACTATTTTCTAAATTACTACTCAGAAAATGCCATCTTACGAAAATAGTCAAACGAGAAGCAGAAATAAGTACCACTACATACATATTTCAGAGATTAAAAAAAACTGCGGGCAACTGAAATGATATTTATCGTACTATCCAACTGTCAAATTCCAACGGACCTTTTCATCGGTTAGTTAAAAACCGTCTGTCTGAATTGCCTTCTGGTTTTTTTATTTATAACATTTTAAAATGATGACTTAACAAAAGCTTTATTGTTCATTTAAATCAATAAACAAAATGATACATAAGAAAAATAGTTCTATATACATTTTCTGGTTCATTTTATTTTACAAGTTGAATTACAAATTTGATTTATTACTTAGCCAAGTCCAGGGAAGTGATTATTTGACGTTACTTTTTTATAGAAAAAAAAAAAAGTGTCCCTATATGCTATTCAGCATTAGTTATTTTAAACAAATACTGAATAGCATATGAAGCTAATGCAGGACTGATAGATTGCATTCGTTTTTATTAGTGTACCTAATGAACTGGCAAGTGTATTTGCTTTTCATCTGGACAGTTGCTTCACGCGTTTCATTACAGGCCGCTGTTTAACAAGTAATCTCCACGTGCAGGTACACGGTACACAGTAGCGGTAACGGTAGCGGCTCTCTCTATTTGAGCGATTACGAGCTGTTCTCGCGGTATCCTGCGATCACGTGAGGGTTACCGTGTGTCACGTGATATTGTTTTCGTCCGCTGTTGGGATCTGTAGTCCCCGCGGCCGAAGATGAAATGGCACGAAATGAGGAGAAACAGCAGGGAAGACTGAACAGACTGTGGCTTGAGAAAGAGCGAGAGGGTAAAGATGGAGCATCCGTAACACCCACTCACATTGAATTGATGTGTAGCGGGTAAAAACTCTCTGCTTTTCACACACACCTAGCTTTAGCTTTAGCCGCGGTAGCGCTAACTGTTTCTCTCACAATGAGTAAATCACCCACCTTGTAAGAAATACCCTTCCACCTCACCGTTCACACATACCGTAGTGAAACTGTTGTACTCTTTTCTTCTAATATTGTCTTCTTCACAGAGGGACGTCTCAAAGATGTTCACGAACGTCGACCCAAGCTGGTAATGAAGAAGTAATACAGTCGTGGCCAAAAGTTTTGAGAATGACAGAAATATTAATTTAAACAAAGTCTGCTGCCTCATTTTTTTTTTTTTATAATGGCAATTTGCATGCACCAGAATGTTATGAAGAGTGATCAGATGAGCTACAATTAATTGCAAAGGCCCTCTTTGCCCTGAAAATGACAAAACATTTTCACTGCATTTCAGCCCTGCCACAAAAGGACCAGCTGACAGCATGTCAATGATTCTCCCGTTAACACAGATGAGAGTGCTGCTGACGAGGACAAGGCAAGGATAATGCTGCTAGTAAGATTGCGTCTAAATCAACCATTTATCAGATCATCAAGAACTTTGAGAGGTTCAGTTGTTGTTGTGAAGAAGGCTTCAGGACGCCCAAGAAAGTCCAGCAAGCGCCAGGACAGGCAGGTGTGAGTGCATCTGCACGCACAGCGAGGCGAAGACTTTTGGAGGATGGCTTGGTGTCAAGAAGGGCAGCAAAGAAGCCACTTATCTCCAGGAAAAATATCAGGGACTGATATTCTATAAAAGGGGTTGGACTGCTAAGGACTGGGGTAAAGTCATTTTCTCTGATGAATCCCCTCTCCCATTTTTTGGGGCATCTGGAAAAAAGCTTGTCCAGAGAAGAAAAGGTGAGCGCTACCATCAGTCCTGTGTCATGTCAACAGTAAAGCATCCTGAGACCATTCATGTGTGGGGTTGCTCTCAGCCCAAGGAAGTGGGCCCACACAAAATGTTGCCCAAGAGCACGGCCAGTTGACGATGGCCACCGGTTTGGTGACGAACAATGCCTTTTCCAGCATGATGGAGCAACTTGCAATGAGACAAAAGTGATAACTAAGTGGCTTGTGGAACAAAACATCAAAATTTTGGGTCCATGGCCCCAGTTAACTCCCCAGACCTTAATCCCATTGAGAACTTGTGGTCAGTCCTGAAAGGACGGGTGGACAAACAAAACCCCACAAATTCTGACAAACTCATTGATTATGCAGGAATGGGCTGCCATCAGTCAGGATGTGGCAGGAAGTTAATTGACAGCATGCCAGGGCGAACTGCAGAGGTCTCGGAAAAAGAAGGGTCAACACTGCAAATATTGATCCTTTGCATAAACTTAATGTAATTGTCAATAAAAGCCTTTGACACTTATGAAATGCTTGTAATTATACTTCAGTATACTATTGTTACATCTGACAAAAAGATCTAAAAACACTGAAGCAACAAACTTTGTGAAAACCAATACTTGTGTCATTCTCAAAACGTTTGGCCACGACTGTAGGTTGTCATCAGATTGTTAACTTATCAACACAAGACAATTTAATTCCTTATTTCATCCAAATCTGTTTTTTTTTTTTGTTTTTTTTGTCCTCCACAGTCTACTCTCAACTCAGCTGCCTCTGTGAAAAAGTGGATCCCGAGCATCAAGAATGAAATAGAGTATTATCTACAGGTAAGGCTGTCAGGTGTAAAACGGACCCAGGTTTATTTATTATGTTTGCTGAATTCTCTGCCTGTTTTTGTCTCTTACCTCAGCAATCGCAGCTTTCTCACTACCCAGAGAGGAAGATCGCAGAGTTCCAGCTCCACATTGAGGCTTTAGAAAAAGAGTACAAAGGCTTCATCCGCAAACTGAGAGTTCTTGACCCGACGTGCAAAGACAAGCCGTGGACTCCTCGAGCATACCGCAAAAGGAGAGCTGACATACAAGACTCTGAAAGCATCGGTCAGTGTGGTTCTGTTACGGCTAATCTCCATGTCATGTGTTTTTAATAACCAGCAGCTTCTACATATTTTTTTGTCTACCATGTAAGACAACAAGGGCTTTCAGAGGGAGGAAAATTCGTTTTTAAGCATTCTGCCCAGTGGAGATGTGCTTCCTGTAGAGTTGTATGATCACTACTAAACAAATTCTTGTAATGTCATGTCAAAAAAAGTACAACTGTATAACTTACTTGAATAATTTATTTAAGATGCTATTTGCTATTACCTAGCGTTGTATAAAGTATATAAAGTATCCCTGCATTTGCTTCCTTTCATTCACAGTTAAAAACTCTCGGCCCTGCGATTCAGGCGACAGGAGCAGTCAGAACGGAGGAGGTGAGAGTGACTTCGCCAGAAGTCTAACAGGATGTTTCAAATCTTCAGCTGCCGGGGCACCTCTCGGCTTTTCTGAGACAAGACTTCAAAGCGTTGGCTCCACCATCTCAGAAACCTCAGAGGCGGCAGTCCAGGACCAGCCCCTCTCCTTCGACCGTACACGCCTGGCAGTGGCTACTGCTGCATTCAGAGGACCGTCGGTTCAGCTCAGTTCCTCTCAAACACAGAGCCTTGCCAGGGTGCTGCAGTCCGGACTGCCTAATCTTAATAACCGTCCATCAAGACAGGCATTTACTTCCCAGAGCCGACATGCTGAAAAAAATGATGGGGCATTGAAGGGTTTGGATGTTGGGCAGAAATGTTATGTCCAAGAGAATAAGTCAGACTGTGAAACAACACAAAGAATACTTAGCAAATCATCCAACACTGGGACAACAGAGGAGAGGGCTGGTCATGTCCTGGGACTAGACTGTTACTCTTCTTCTGATGAGGACTGTGACACATAATATCAACATAGATTATGCCCGTATTTCCTGATGTGTTTAAGATGATGTGCTTTTTTTTTTTTTTTCTTTTTTTTTAAACATGAGTATTGTCAACTACAGTATTTGTGCATTTATACAGAGAGATGACACATTTTAATAAACTTACAAAAACCTGCTTTCAGAGGAAAGTAGAAAAATCGTTTCCAAAAAGCCGTGAGTAATGTCATTCTTTTCAGGTTGAGAACCTCATTGGCATTTTCAGGCTTTATACAACGTGTGTAATCACTCATCGTGACCACAATAAACTCCATTGTGTAACAGAAAATTGGAAATATGGGTTAGAAACCAACGCGTAATTGATAAAGATACTTGCTGAGTCAGTCATTCAGGTTAGTCTCCTTTACTGGTTATAATAACTAGAACAGCAGCAGTCGTGGCCTGGTTAGACCCCAAAACCCCACCCACCCACTTAACCCAGCATCTGCTGGTGCGAGGACCGCTTTCAACATGACACTTCTGAGAAACGTTCTCGTCGGCATGTAGATTGCAAACTGTCAATGCAGTTTATGGTTAAGGTTGACGTAGTTGCCCTTTTACTTAGAGCTCCGTATGCAGACTGCACAGTGGATTTCCCATTGTCTCTGCGTTAACCTGGAGAAACAAAAAAAAGGTTTTGCAACGGGCAGAGGACCGAGAGCTTCCTTTGGAGTTACCAAAATCCACACACAATTTTAGTCACTATACAAAACTGGCTTAACCTCAAACAAGTTCAACCCTGGACAGTACTGCTTTCTAATCAACTTTATTCCGATTTAACAATATAATTGCAATTTAAATAAAAAGGTAACCGGCAACATCACTGCAGCAGCCACTCATTGCAAGACGGCTTCATTTCTAGCAAGCAGGAAAGATACCTTTCAAAAGAGAGGGCTCATTAATATTTGTTAACTGATTTTCTCGATTAACCACGAGTTATGATATGGCAACTGTTGCACCCACGATGAAGTCGCAGCATGACTGCTTCGCATCCAAGGAAACAAACCCCAAGAAGACCACAGCGGTATTGACTTCATTACTGAGCAGGGAGGAAAGTGGTGCGTGCACTGAGCTTTCCTGTAAGCTCATATCTGAGGTATTGCCGGCTGGGGTTAATTGTCACCTCTTTTAAGTATCGTTCTGTGTCTCGCTACTAACTTTTCACAAGCAACCAGCATGAAAGACAGCGCAGAGACATTTGGCCTTTTCATGTGGCAGCAGCATCTTCCCACCAAGAATACGCCGTGTGCTACTGAAACTGCTGTATCACTGTTTACTAACATTGTGTGTTTCATCAAATCTATTGAGAAAAAAAGAAAGACAGTTTGATAATTTAGCTTTAAATGTGTTGAATCCTAATGAACAAATATTAATTTTCACTGTGAAATTCCTTCCTGGTTCAGATATAAAGAAGCCTGCTGGCACCTCTAAACATGTCAAGAAAGAAAACTAAGCAATGCTGAGAAACAAAACTAAACAATGCTAAGTAGGCATGTTACCATGTTACCAAGACCTGTTAACCTGGGGAAACAAGGACAGGCAAGGTAGATGTGTTTGTGGTTGCTCAGTCTTTCCTTTCGTGGAATTTTTAAAAAGGTTTCTCTATGATGATGAGCTGAAGGTGGTTAGTGAGGTGTGGGTCAGCTGAAACCTCTAGCTTCCTTTCCTTTCAGACTCGGCTGCAGCAGTGTGCACATAGACAAACTAGTTCTCACACACACACACACACACATGAAAAAAAAAGAAGACACAAGGAAACACAAAACCTCAAAAATGCGATAAAGTGTAATAAACCATGAAAGAAAGACCACATTGCAAAACAAGTCAGAGATAAAGTGATGGAGGACGTGTTTCTTAGCCTGTAGACTATCAATTTATGCTAATCAGCAGCATGCACCAAGGCGTGGGGGGAGGGAGTTGTGGGTGGTGAATGTATTGACAGCTGGAGATCTTTTAAGACAGAGGTGCTCAGACAAGCATACACCTCCTTCATGCAGAAGAGACAGACGCACAGACAGTTCGTCTTCACAGTGGGACCTGCACCATGAGCTATGACCAGAGCTATCCCATCCCACAGGTGTTTCTTGTGGATGGAGCCGGTGATCCACAGCGCTCAGCCCAGCCTCCGAATCTCATTCCCTGCTGGCCCTTCCCGCCGGCCAGAGAGAGGTCAAGGAGCCATGAGAAGAGTCGGGGCTGCATGGGAATCAGCCCTGGTGCGGCCATGGTCGTGCTGATGCTGTTCCTGCTTGTGTTTGCAGCGCTGGGATTTGAAGCCATCCAGATTGTAAACATACAGAAAGAACTGGCAGATAAGACACAGGTAAGGAGCACCATGGGCAATGAAAAAGAAAGTGGAGGGGGGTAGGGGGGTTCAGTAAGCTTTCTCCGAGTAAATAAGCTAACGACTGCTTCAGCTGTGTGTGAAAAGAAACATCTTTTAAGATGATGATTGTGAAAATATGGCACCACTGTAGAAAAAGAAGAAGTAGGCGAAGAAGTAGTGAAGCAGTAAGGGCATGATGGTTGTCAAGAAATAATACAACATATATAGTTTAGTGTTGCTTCTTGTGTGTTTTAATATGTATATCAGCAGAAATGAAAAAGGTGTGACTTCTATCACCTTTGCAAAGAGAGGAGGTGACACAGATGTGCTAGGTGGGAGAGTGGAAACCCCTTTTGGAAAGTTTACACCGACCTGGAAAGTTTAATAATTAATTAACTTTAGATTAGTTTGATAGTGTTGAAAGAGTCAGTGTAGATCAGCTCTGTTCTGACCTTTGAAAATGCACACCACACGTATTTGTTCCATCTGTGGTCACCGGTCCAGTGAGACAGGATATCCTCTTGCTCACTTCTGCTGTAAAAGCTTTCAGAAGAAAGCGCCAAGACATAGTCTATTGTGGTATTAAGAGTTTTTTTGTCTTTCGTTTCACTGAAGGTTGAACCTGCACCAGAGTTTAATGCACCTGAGAAGCAAATTGGTACGTATCCATTACTAAACACTTGTGCTCACTGTACGTGAAGTTTCCCCAATAAAGTGAAAATGGTTCCAATCAAGACAAAGAGTTCAGCTAATCTGAGGGTTGTTTTAGGTGTGTATGAGCCTGCATCAAATGGAGAAGACAAGAAGGACAGGCCTGCAGGACACGTAATAGGTAACATTATTATTCATTTGAGTTTATTCTGCAATTAGATTTTTTATTCTGCGCACTTGGTAACATCCCGTCTTTCCACCGACAGGGCGTATAGAAATCAAAGACATCCGTAACACTTTGCGGTGGGAGTCGAAGACAGGTCAGGCATTCATCTCCGGAGGAGTGGTTTACCGGACTGAAGATGGCGCCCTGCAGGTCAACGAGACCGGATTCTACCACATCTACTCACGAGTGGAGTTGATCTTTCAGGTCTGCTCCGACACTTTGTCGTTCGATCACACCGTGTTTGTGAGGAGAACAGGACGCACGTTACCTCTGACCCTCATGGAGGCCCACAGAGCGGGTTTCTGCCATGAGCGCAAAGGCAAGCCCTGGACAACAGAGAGTTACCTGGGCTCCATCCACCGGCTGCACAAGCTTGACAGAGTTTTAGTGAATGTGTCGCATCCCCGTTCGCTTAGTCACTCGCATCATGGCAACTTCTTTGGTCTCTACAAGATCTGAAGAGCTTGGTGTCTTGGTGTCTGGTAATTTCACCCCAGCAACAGAATGTAAACTGCACACAATGTCTCAGGCAGGAGTGACACTTACTCATCACGTTACCAAAATTATAGATTGAATGTGATTACTGTGACATACAAAAGGTGCACTGGAGAACATGACAGGCTCTGTGATGGAAAAACTCAGGGAAAGTATTGCACATTCTCTTGATGTGGCAGCTTGAAATTAGAAACTGAAAGTGTACAGAGAGGCGGAGGAATGAAATGAAGCCTTTTACACATATGCAAAAAAAAACAACAAAAAACAATATGTCGCCTTTTATTGATGATGATAGAGTCAGATAACACTAAGGTGCTGATTTAGATGTAGCATGTTTTCAATATTTATTTTGGTGTGGATCTGACAAATGTATAAATGACTTATAATACCACAGAGACAGTTCTGTATGATTGTTGTTTTAACGTCCAGTAAATGAAGAGATAATTTAATTTCCATGTTTTGTTGGAACAAAAAAATGCCTTTTTAATAAATGAAATGCATCCAATTGAAATGTTGGCTTGTGTGTCTTATGAGGAACACCCACATGAGTTTTGATTATGACCACTGGAAAGTATCACTGTACTAAAACACCAACTCAGATTTGCTCCTGGTAATGAACTTCATTTCCATATATTCCACTCACTGAAAAATAAGCAGGTGAGCACATTCAAAGCTGTCAGTGGAACCTCAGAATCAGCTGAATTGTGGATAAAGGTTTGTTTTCCTGGTTTGATTTAGTTTCATAAATAGAGATCACAGTGCAAGCACAGTTGCATATTTGCAGAACTTTTTTTTTTCTTTTCAGTTTAACACCCTGTTTCCACTGCTCTCTTTCAGAACACCACAAACACACATGTCAGTAGTGGATGGTGAGAAGATGTGCAGGCTGGGCACCGAAGAGGGGACAAAACTGTAGCAGGTTTGACGTGTGCTTCCTTCCTGTGTGAATATCACGAGGGTCTTGCATGTATGCAGGTCGATTTTTCTGAAAGAGCCTGTGCTTCTTTTTATCCACGTGGTGATTTGCTGGTGAAAGCAAAAGAGTTGCTTGTGGTTTGGCTAACTGTGTCAGTTTGAATTCTGAATTATCTATATTAAATCACATTTCCCTTACAGGGCTGCTATAGAGCTTCAGTGCAGAACAAAACAGCAGCCTTTCACATAACCATTTCTGTGTTACATGTATTAAGCGCGCCTGTTCGCTTCTGCTCTCGTGAGGCCTTGCAACAAGATGCAGCATACGGAGCTGTCAGACGACTTTTATAAAACCACAGACATGACTGTCTTCAGGGTTTTAGTCAGCAGAACATAAATAAGATATCTCTGAAATACAAGCCTCAGTTGACATGCGGTCGCATCTTGTTCCAATATTCACTTCAAACTCATTGCAATACTGTTTGTTGAAAGCGATATTGAATCTCTTTTATGACTATAAAACCGCCTTTCACGTCTGTAGAAATTAAAGGAGGCAGTTAAAAATCCTGCTGTGTCAATCTTAGTCCCATATATGACAGCCTCTCAAGCGTGTTGCACAATCCTGTGCAACACATCTGCATCAATTTAACAACAAGTCTGTTTATCATTTGGCTGCTACTGCTTGGAGGAGAGGCAAGGTATCTGCAGGGCTTCACACATCAAATCCAAGTCATAGCAAGTGTCTTCAATAATCCCATTTGCACATACTGAAAACATCACCTGTCTGTTTGTGGTTTTGAATGCGTAAGATTTCATCAGACCACCAGGCTTGAATGTCAGAGCGAAAGCTGGATGGCTTCGGCTGAAGCAGAAAACCGTGATAACTCTAAATGACAAGATAGCTTTGCAAGCAACTCTACGGAAATTCAGCATCCGCTTAATACATCGCTAAGGAGTGTTCTCATATTTCGAAATGCAAGAGGTGCAAAGCAACTGAACTTGAAATCGTGCATTTATAAAAATGAATGATGAAAGACTGCTCGCTGCACTTGTTTCTCCAGTCCACACTGATCATAAAACAGTCTCTTAGAGATCGAGTCTTAAAATTGAGACTTTGAACTACGAATGTAAGTTGTCCACAGACCTCTGAAGGATAAGCAGTAATAGATAATAGACGGACAAGAGAAAAAAATTACAGTAACCAAATAATCCATAACCTGTAGAATACAAACTTGTGAAGGATATTGGCCCTATGAACTACACCCTTAGCAATATTTCTCGCTCCTACTTACTTAAAAAAAAAAAATACAAAAATGAGGGAATGTTTCTAGGGATTTTTTAAAAATTATTATTGTAGTTTCATATTCTAAATGTCGACTATGCCCGAGACACGAAGTGAGATCAGTAAAGAAAGTCTGATGTGGAAAACCTACACTCTCCTACACATCTCCCTGACAGTACCTCGTTCAACATCACTGACATGAACTAGAGTGCCGAATGAGTGCAAATCCCTTCAGCTGGGCTCCAAAATTTTGTAGAAAGTCAGATTCAGATTCAGATTCAGAAAACTTTATTTGTCCCCGGGGAGGGGGGGCAATTTAAGCCACAAGTGAGCAGCTTAACATGCAAGTACAGACATTTTAAGGTGCGAAAAAAAAACAGAAACAGAACAAGATACAAAATACAAAAAAGTATATACAAGTTACCATGTCATAAATGTTGACTATCCAAAATATCTATGGAGAATGTAAACCGACTGTATAAGTAAAGTGACTCAAGTGCAAATGTAAACAGTAGTTATAGGGAATGTGTATTTACAAGTTATAGCCGATGCAGAATGGGTAATAAATAAAATGGGTAATAAGTTATTAGATGAGTGGAAGTTAATCTATGTATTAATCTATGTATATTAACTGACAAGATTATAGAGAGTGAGATGTCAGACACATACACCTGTACTTTAATAATACTGGTGTATGTAAGAGTCTCCTAGTTTGACAGGCAGCAGGTGATGCTCTACTACACATTCTGCTAAGATAGAGTGGAATAGCTTTAATGAGACCTAGATCTTTAGCGCCATCTATCAGTCATTTAGTGAACTGCATCCAAACTGACAGACAACCAATCCAGGATGACGAGTAGAAAATACACATTTTTGTCCCAAAGAAATCACTTTTTTATTAGAAATACCAGTTAGTCATATTTTAACTGTTTATTGCATACAATACGGCACAATATTTTAGATTTAAAAGAGCATTTCTTCAGCTTTTTTGTTGACCTTAAACATTTGTAAGGCAGGTTAAAGGCTATTGTTAGAAATCCCGTTTCTGATCACATTTTCAAACCTGACAAAATGTCTGCCACTTCATACCCTGTGCTAAAGTTCAACAGCCATGGGCCGACGGGGGAAGATCAAAGAAAATGTCTGCTGGGCAGAAGAGCAGAGCAAAACCACCATATGACTGCAAAGCAGCTGCAGGCAGGTTCAGCTGAGACGGGAGAGGTGGTGCAGCATTGATGCACAAACACTACACTACACTGTCATTAGGAGAAACCTCATCACAAATGTCTCTATGCAACATCTAGAGAAGACGGAGACATTTTGGAAACATGTGCTGTGAACGGACGTGTTCGTGGAGCCACGATCAGCAAAGGTATGAAAATGAAGCATTGTTTCATGACTTGAACACCTTGCCAACTGCTAAGCGTGGATATGCAAATACTCTGCTGTGGGGTGGGGGAGCAACTAGTAGTGCAGAAGACACTGCACAGACAGAGGTGGCAATGGATTCCACTGACTACTTAGTATCGAAAATATTAAATCGGTAACTCGTAGACGCAAATTTTCCACAGTCAGTCAGGAAAGTGAAACTAGACAGAGGTTGTGATGCAAAATAGACCTCAACAAGACACATAAGCTAAAGCCACATACTTGGAAAAAACACTTAAAGTGATTTATAAGGAAGAGAGTTTTTTTCAACCAAGAAGGGAAATACTTTGGCTGAAAAAAGCGTTTCCAAACTGTGATATGTACAAATGGAGAACAGGCGGATGTAAGCAATAACTTAATAGAGGCCCCAAACTTCACAAAACACTCTTAATCCCTAAACTACTATATATATATTTTTTTCCACTTATGACACTTTTTTTTTTTTTTGTATCTTGTGTTTATACTAAATCTGACATCAGTTCTTCTATAGATTAATGTGCTCGGTACCATAATTTGGTCAAATGCATCACTTGACAGTGAGTGGCAGAATTGTGGACAGTTAATTGTGCATATCTACATTAAAACCTTCATCACTTTGGCGCCCTTTGCTGGCATCAAAAAGTCAGTGCAGCTTTTAGGACTTCACCCTGAGGAGGGCAGAGCTGGGCTTCCTGGAAACGGTGAGGTCACCAAATGTCACACATTTGTAGATGTGTGTAGAGCAAAGCCATCTACGACAATTTGTAACTCCACATACATTTAATACTACTACTACTACTACTGCTACTACTAATAATAATAACAATAATAATGATAATAATAACATACTGCTACAGTCAAAACTTAATACAATAGTTTTTCTTTTTTTAAATATAGACATAGTACATACAGTATATTTACTTTAAATGAATTCAGACCTCTGCCACCAGAGGGCGTTAAGATATCATCTAATAACCTGTACATTAATGAGAGAGTTGTTTACGTACATCTTTAAACTGACTTCTTAATCATTCTAAAAAATACAATAAAAATAAAAATACATTCTTAAACTGGCTTTTGGTTTTGATGGAGTAAAATAACAAATTACATGTTCGGTTACAACATCTACAGTATACGCAACTGCTTAAATTTATGGGTCTTCCAGTGAGGTTATTGGCCCTCATTTGATTATTACATTATTACAAACTCAGCACTAGTTGGGGAGCTTTCAGTGTTAACATGTGTGTATGTTTCGTTGTTTAACCTGAACATTCCTATCCGGTCTTTGCTGTCTTTAACATGTGATCAAAAGAGCTCTCAATGCAAGTAAAACAGGTCACCGTTATGCTGCAGTAAACAAATCCATCAGAATCAGTAGCAGTAGCCAAATAATAATTGGTCCATTCTGAGAAAAAAACAAACAAAAAAAAAAGTAATCGGTGACCTCAGGATATTTCCACTGTAAAGATAAAGAAAACCCCCTTCACAAAATTCAGTCAAGTGAACAAGACCCTTCAGGAGGAACCCAATTCATTGTTCAAGTCTAGAAGAGCAAATACAGAGAGTTCACCACAGGTTGCAATACATCCAGAGAATCCAAGAATAATACATCCAAGAATAGAAGAATAAAAAAAAGAGCGAGATCAGTTCTGGATGAGCAGTTGTTGAACAGACAAAACTCAAGTCAGCCTGAACCAGATAAGTATGGAGAAGGCTTGGGCTGGCCCTGATCTTAAACAATGTATTAAAAATAAATTAATTATTCATTTTATGTCAAAATACACTTGAGTCCCTGAAAATAAGAGACTGGAGGAAACATGACTGTTATTCCTACATTCCTTATTATCAAGATAACACTCTCTACTCTAATTTTGCGTGTGGGTACTCTTTCTTTCTTTCTTTCTTTCTTTCTTTCTTTCTTTCTTTCTTTCTTTCTTTCTTTCTTTCTTTCTTTCTCTCTCTCTCTCTCTCTCTCTCTGTGGGGGGGTCATTTGTGTCACTTGTGTCATTTATGTTGGAATTTTTTAGGCCTAAGTCACACACACTTAGTCGATTCTGGACATTACATATGGGGGTGTATTAAAGGACACTAGCAGTATCCAGTTTATTTATTTATTTTTTATTATTTGTCACTGCATTTTAAACTGTCACAAAAATATGATAGATGATGTTTTAATGTTGTTTAATTCTGTATGAAAGAGCACACTGGTGGAAATCTGGTGGCAACAATGTGCTATGAGAGCGCCGTAGGTGCTAGGTCAGACACGTTGGCTTTGATATAAACTGGCGGTACAAAACAAAACCAACAAAACACCACCTGAAATAAATTTGTTCTTAAATTCCCCCAAAACACCACATCACGTAAATATACTGTATGTCCTCTCTGGCTGCTGTGAAACAAGCAAGTTACATAGAAAAAGCTTCATTTTATTCCATGTTCAGTCGTGTCCCTTCAGTTTCAAGAATAACACTGGTGCAACAATTCAGTGGTCAGAGGTGTCCTACCCAGACATTTGGGTTTTTTTTTTCCTTATAGATTCTACAAATAGCATACTAACTAGCAACAGCACTATGGTCTAACAAATGACCTAGCCAAGTTATAGCTCAGTAAATCTGTCATCAGTCTACAAACAACCTGGGCTCCACTAAATGGCAAATGGTCTTGTATTTATATATGTATTGTATATGTGTTTCTCTCCCTGTTGCCACTCAAAGCTCTTTACAGTCACATTGTCACATTTACCCATGTGTTCACACACATTCACACATCAGTTCCATGCACTAGAAGCAACAGTACAGTGTCTTCACACGTCACCATGTGGTCCATGTGTCAGGGACTGAACCGCTAACCCTCTGGTTCATGGACAACCCCCTCTACCTATACTGAGCCACAACCGGTTCTTTATACAACATTACAGGAGGATATGAATTGTTATTCATTTATTGCTATTCATTTATTAAGCTTACGTGGTTAAGTTCCACGTAGAGTCACGGGTGGCTGCCATTGGGCGAGAGGCTACCAGAACACACAGCTATCTTGTCTATCACACGGCTAAGGAGACAAACAGCCATTCACACTATGACCGACTTAGAATCACCTGTTAACCTAACATGTATGTATTTAGAAAGTGGGAAGAATTTACAGCGCCCACAGAAAACCTGGGCGCGGGGAGAACATGTTGTCTCCCAGCTGTCATCGGGCAAGAGGTGGGGTAGAACCTGGACAGGTCTCCAGTCTACTGCAGGGCTAACACAGAGAGACAGACAACCATTCACACTCACATGCACACCTACGGCCAATTTAGAATCACCAGTTAACCTAACTAGCATGTCTTTGGACGGTGGGAGGAAGACTCAAACCTGGAGAGAACCAACGCAGACACAGGGAGAACATGCAAACTCCACACAGAAAGGTCCCAGTCGGCCTGGATTCGAACCGTGCATGGTTTCTTTAGCTAGCTTTCTCTTCAGCATCCTGACAGTGTTGTGTCTCCTTTAAAATTATAGCTTACTATATGTAACAAATCCACAGGTCATATCAGGTGTGAAATTCCGTGTGTAGAGGTATGAGTGGGCGTGTAGAGTAACTCACTCTTTCTATTATGTTTTCCATTGAGTTTTGCAAATGTGTGTGTGTGTGTGTGAGTGTGTGTGTGTGTGTTGCTTTTAACAAAAACAATAAGGTTTGTTCCAGTTACTACCCCACTGATATCTGTGACATTTGGGACATTTTTAGAAAAGGTTAACGGCTGCTCTTTAGTCAAATTGCCCAGACATACTGGCACCTTGACAGAAAGGGATGCATACACTCAGCAAATGACAAACAAGCAAAGGTCAGAGTTGTGACCGATGAGATCAAAAAGTACTGTTCCAAAGTTTTGATATATTCTTAACTGACATTTGCCATTACATTTATTTAACAGTGGTCTGAATGTCCAGAACTACTCAAATCATGAAGTTAAAGCAAAGTTGGGCTTCGAGCTATGAAAAAATTATTAAGGGACATAACCAGAAACCAGTGGTATGCGTAAGTAAACCCATAAAGATTTGAGAGACCAGTAGTCATTTTAAACCACAAGATGGACAGTTAGCTTTCTTTTATTTTTAACTTCCTTTGTTGCAGATTGCAGTGGAAAGAACCGGCCACATGATAAATGTGTTGAAATGAATGAGACTTTGAAACCAGAGCTGCCCTAAATGGGAAAATTGTTTTTAACTTTGGGCAGAAACTTAACTGTGCACGCAGAGATTTGATGGATGACAACAAGGTAATTTTAACAACTAACTTATTCAAGATAAATGT
>JASGAT010395814.1:0-26948 GCA_030220025.1 Chelon auratus
TGTTTTTGTTTCTGTTTCCGTGGCAACTCGGCAGCATGGGTCGGATTTATCACCATGGTAACAAGTATCCCCTTTACGAATGCGAACACACACACCAGCTCTCTCTCTCTCTCATACGCACAAAAAGCTGCATTCCTGTTTCATGATGATGTGACACAATATTCAGGATGGTGATGAAAATTGTACGACATTTTGACGTATCAATTCTCCACATCTTATCCTGCTGCATTATTCATGACGATGATTCTGAGAGATTCAGCAATACTGAAAGAATACCAGCTTCATGAAAGGCATGTAGCAGTACCTCTGATGCTTCGCAACTCATGAATTCCAGATTATATTCCTCTGCGACTCGCTATGAGGGAGCATTTCTGTCATTAATATTCCCACGGCGGGAAACACAGACAGTATGTGTGTGCACAAAAACTCTGATATAAAGGCCAATATACGATTTCACATCCATCTCCCAGCGTTATGCCGCTGAATGGGCTGTATCTATGGCTCGTTACTCCCACTATTCTTAGCCGTTTTTTTTTCCATTTTCGTTTTATATTGGAGGAGAAGTGCGGCCCATTACGCTGTAATTTCCAATCCGTGGGTTTCAGCCAAAGCTACTTGTGGCGAGCGTGGGTCCAATTGGCTGCACACTTGTGTGCAAGTCTCATTAAGATTCAGCGCCTGCCGTATGTTAGATTGCAATAAAAATGGCAGAATATCATTTCAAATAACAGGCAATTCATCAAATGTTATAATATAATGTAACTGCTATTGACTGATTTGGTATTTTAAAGAACCCGGCCACCACAAGATGCAGTTTGTATCAAGACAGGAGTTGTGGTAGTTATTTAGTACTGTCATGCACACTTGAACTTATTAGACTCCCGAAACATTGCTGCATGTGTTAAGTCGGTCAGAAACAACAACAAGAAAGAGCGTAGCCTGTAGGAAACATGTTAATGGCATGGCTGTCAGTGCAGTGATTGGGAAACCACTGGAGGAATGTTGGAACATGAAACGGTGAAAGCTGTTTTAAGTAACAGATCTTTGAACATCAACAAATCATCTTTAAACACCATGAACACTTTGCACTGAGCATCCTATAAAGTATATACAGTAGATATCCCTTATGACCAACAACATATATACATCACATTTCGAAATTAATGCATATATGTATGTCGACATCATTACCATAATGATCTTGTGTGTAGCTGGTGCAGTTTTTCTTTCTTTTTTGTTTATGAGCCTCAAACCCTGGATTCAATATTAACTTTCTATATTGATATGTTTTAATGAAGAATTTTGGGGTTTTCTAAGGTGTAAAAAAATAGATCTTGTCATGTATATTCAAAAAGCTGAAAACCAGCAGGAAACTTTGAAGAACTTCAACTAAAACTTTGATGATCTATTCACTTTCAAGCATATTGTAAAGCTCATAAATAAACAAACTATGGCCTATTTATCACGTTAGATAATGTTCCTATATTTGGCTTGTGAATAACAGCTCTGGCATCAGTGAACGACTCCGGCATACTGAACATACACTTCATTAAAGTGTGAATATGGGAACAGACTGTGTCACGTCTTAAAATAGCTCATTCACTCCTTTCGATGCATCCTTGACGGGACCTCCTCCGGCCTAAATCGGAAAAGAGTATCTCCGCGGTAACGGATGCAGAAGTGGCTTAAGAGAAGCGGAGGCTGAGGTTTGCTCGCGCGTGGGCGTAGAACTGTACTGGCTGTAACTGCTACACCAAACAACATCCGCGAGTGGGAGGAACACGCCATGTGTGAGGCCGAGGAGGAGAGGGAGGAAAACGAGGAGAGAAGAAAAAGCAACGGAGAAAAGTTGAGCCGGCAGTGACAGCGGAACAATAGAGTCTGGGAGGACGGCTGGGTGAGATGGGAGCGCTGAAATGTAGGAGGTCTGGTGTCTCTCTTTGTCTCTCGTCAACCTGATGGCAGGCATGTTGCACTGGGGTTTCGCAGGCAGAGAGAGACCGAGCTGTAACCACTGGCAGTTTGGATGTGGCAAGAAAATGTGTCGCTGATCACATACAGTATCCAAGCAGTGCTGGTACAGTCTGAAAGTTTTATCGCATTTCCAAAGCCCAAAAACAAGTGGGCACCACAAGAAAGAGATTAAATTGTTGAACACTGGCAACAAAAGCTGCCAATGTTCATCAGTCGGTACAGCAGGTCGTCCATGAGCCAAGGGGTTACTGCTTCTATCCCCGGAACATGGACCACATGCCAAAGTGTCCTCAAACAAGACTCTGTGTTCTTCAAAGCACTTTGAGTACCATTCATTCATTCATTTTCTGTAACTGCTTGTCTTCTGGAGGGCTGCAGGGTGGCTGGAGCCTATCCCAGCTGTCATCAGGCGAGACCTAACCGAACGAGCATGTCTTTGGACGGTGGGGGGAAGCTGGAGTACCCGCAGAGAACCCACGCAGACACAGGGAGAACATGCAAACTCCACACAGAAAGGCTCCAGTCGGCCCATGGATTCAAACCCAGAACCTTCTTGCTGTGAGGCATCAGCGCAACTTCGAGTACCAATAAGATGAAAATTACTACATGCAAAGTTACGCCCCTTCCATTGGACCGTTGACGACCGCGCTCCTTGTTTCAGAAATAATGCTGCCTTCAAATGTTTGCTGACATTTTCTGAAATGCCAGAGGCTATAGATTTATTCTTGGAATTTTTTAATATGTTGAATACCTTTACATCGTGCCTTTACATTTCCTACGTGACATTACCTGCTTATTAGCTTATTAAATTACCTTTAGCTTCTAGATGCTGACGGTTGCTTTGCAGGGTTCACATGACTGGCGGCGCCACTTGATTGCTAATCATTTTGTGTCTGCAACTCCCCGTAATCCCGAACTCGGGAATTCCATTTGAAGGCGGTGTAAGGTGTCCACTAGAAGTAGCCACAGTAACCCTAATGTGGTTACTTCACAGGTCAATGATCAGCAGTTCAGTACATTTGAGGACTTAAAGGTTTAAAAGCCCCTTTCAGTCGTTCTTTGAGGAAACTGGTCCTGGATGCTTTTAAGGGTCCTGGGGAAGCACCGCAGCAACAAAGGCTGACTGTGATGTTGCCCATTTCTGGACAAAAATGTTGGATTTGAACACACTGCACACACTTAAGCCAATGGCCAGCTGGCACACAGGGGAAAGGAAAATATTCTTCATACCGGCAGACAGCAGGAGCTCTTCGATGACGAAGGCTGGGAGGAGCTGACCTCTCCTGAATCATGAGATGAACCTTCTGCGTTGTTTAGTTACTGTCGTCACATCCACTTCTCTTCTCTGCTCTTGCACTGGTTTGCTAAGCTGAACAGTTAACAGTCAAGGTGATCTCTTTCACCGACACACTCTGGCTGCAATTCAACGTGCTCAATTGGCTGAAAAGCTCAGTTGGTGCTAGGGACACACAGCAAAACCTAGGGCTACAAATGCTCACCAAGCAGTCCAACACTGGCAAACGGCAGATCGTTGGCTTACACTCTACACCCAACACAAACCCATATTTTCACACATCTTCAAGTCTATTTCTCAGCGTTATACACAGATAAAGTCAGATGCAGCACTTGACTGGACCTGGCAAATGGCCGTTAAGGTAAAGCCAAACATATTCTGTATTAAGTAGCCTCTGCATTTTGGAGAAGAACTGCTTCCATGATACATGAGTTTGTTGACGGAATACCAACCATTTTCATCAGTGAATTCTGGTATTACGATCATGAATTCAAGAAGTTTGAGTAGGATTTGAAATGTTTGTGAGCAGAGAGGACCAGGCTGCAGAGGAATTATAATGAATTTCACCGGTATGTCAAAAAAATTCAGATTTTCGTGGAGGTTTTCATTTCCTTATTTCTAAAACATGAAGTCATACTCAAGGCCTACTCTGTCAAATTGCAGCAAAACAATCAAATGTAGACGCTAATAAAAAACACAGCGAAGATAATAGGACAAGGCTGATGATGGCTGTGACACTGGTGAACACACACTTAAATGTCACCTAACTCGGAAATGGTATCCGGCCACGCGCGTGCAGGCTGTGTGCACACACAAACACACACAGGCAGCGTGTGTGTGCTTAGAGGAGAATAATTGATGTAGCAGGCCTCGTTTCACATGAATATATGATGCCCTGTATCCTGGGCTGTTTATCTGCTAGAGAGCAGGGTAATTGGCATCCAACCACACCTTTTATGAGCGAGAGGGAAAGTTATTCTAAAGAAGGTTGGAAAGGATAAAAGGAGCAGGAGAAACGACAGGCTGAGGAGGCAGAGACGGAACAGAGCGATTGGAAGGGAGCGAAAGGGGGGAAGAGAACGACGGGCTGGCGGCTGGTGGCTCGTGTAAAGGAGGAAAACCTGGTCATTAGCCAGCCTTGCGGGGATCCTTTGATGTGCTTCACATATCCTGCCAAGAACAGGGGAGCAGACCACTGGACACTAAACTTTAATAGTCGCCACCCGCAGGGGAAACGCCATCTCTTGCAAACAAGTGCACTCGGCACATGATACACTCTCGTACTGTACACAGCCAGGAGTTATGGTAAATGCAGTGTGGCACTTTCGTTCAGACGCAGTTTGTAGACTTTTCTTCGTCGTTGGCTTATGTCAAACATCCACATTTTAAATCCTAAATATCAAACAATATTAATAAATCTGGGAGCAGTTCAGGAGCTTTAAAAGCAGATCTGTAATCCAACTGCGTCACCAGATGACGTTGGCCAAAGCAAGGTTCAGATTTCTCCTCCGATTGTCAGGAGGGATGAATTGGGGCGTAAATTGGCCAAAAACTCCTCAAGTCTGAGCCAAGCTTTACAGTGTGACCGAAAAGGGGGGGAAAGGAAAACACCCCCCAAAATACGCCAAAAGCAAGAAAACAAGAGATTTCCTATTCCTGCCCTTTTCAGACAAACCATGTCTCCTCCTCTTGAGCCTAACTCCTGCAAGACATTATGTTATTACTAAATGTCACACGGCTTTTATTTCCCCCACTACGGCTTTCTGAATGTGTCTCCGCAGACTGGATTATATAGTAGTTGGTTAGGGAGTGTCAACAAAGTTCTGTACCTCAGCACAAATAAAAATGAATTATTAATTTAACTTCAAAATCACGTCGCATACTTCACAGTGCCCTCGTGGGCGATGAGGATTGATGAATTACTTTCCTCCACTTTCTTGAAAATTAATTACAACACAAAATGTGATACAGTAAACGCTTTTCACATGAGGAAAGCTGACAAATTGTCTTACCGTGTCACTGTGTCTTCTCATTACTTGCCTTGAGAGATGCAATGCTCCAAAGAAAATGGCTGTTGGGAAGCCTATAAATAACGCTTGATTGATGTGTTTCGCACCGCCAGTTAATGACGACGGCGACGTCAGAGGATTTAAAGGCCATGCAGGACTCTTCTAGGTTTTAATTTCAAGCGGTTTATGCCATTAAATGTATAACTGGAGCTTCAAGGAAATGATTGTGTCCAGGCTGGATGTGGTTTGTTTGCATGTGGCACCAAAACAAAGAACAGGCAGGAACTGACAAACTTATTTTCTCGTGAACAGTATTTCACATGAAAATTTTTTGGGTTTTTTTGCAGTTTTTCCTAAAGTGATTCAAAGTGACCGGGGCTTCTCTCAGTGCACCAATCAGAATTGAGCAACCAGATCTGATGTGTGGTTGTTTACGTAGCCTGTGCTTCCATCAAAGGTATAAAACCACATGCACACTGCTCCGATGAATCAGATGATTCTTCATAAATAATAAATAAAGCTGCTATTTTCCCAGAGCCTATTTAAAATAATGTTAGAGATTATTACTACATCTGAAAACCAAGTTTTCAAGGCCTTTGAGATGAAATTGATTTCATCACAAGGACTGATTATATTGAGTGACTGAATCGATTGGAGTCTTCAGTGACATTTCGTCACCATCAGCATGATAATCAAACCATTAATTCTGCCTAACGTCACCTCTCAGGGTCAAGGACCGCCTGACATGGACGTAATTTGCTCCCTAATTTACGGCGTGTTTTGCCTAAGCACCACTCCAGCATGCTTGCATCAGCCTCCGCTTCTTGAGGGATACTTCAAAGGCGGCGTATTTCCTCATTTCAACCCAATTAGAAGCACTGACAAACACAACTGTGGCTCAGAGGGGTTTTAAGATCAACAGATCGGGCTTTGGCACAGATGCGTTTTGCTGCAAAGAGTGATTAAAGAATCGGCTTGAAAATATGCCAGTGGTTGATATGAACAATATCATCTAAAATGCAACATCCGGAATCAAAGGAAATACAGCTTGTGAAGGCCAAACAGCAGGAAAATCATCACAGTCCGGACCATTTACCTGTGGAAAAGACTACGTTTCTGGACACCAGCTTGTAATCGACGATGGAGAACTGAGGCAGCTCGATCCTCGTCACCCCCGTCACCGCCGAATCGCCTCCCTTCCAGTAGAACTCAATGTCGTCGGTGGTGTAGCCATCTGCACAAGAAGAAACACACACACACGCACCAAGGTGTAACCATCTGTCTAACCATCACTGGAGAGCAAGATATGCAGCGTTGCTGATCATCCAACTGGGCTGTCATTTGGGAAGAAGGAGAAAAATAACATGTTTGAAGTTTGTTTCCAAACCAGACGTTGCTTTGAAAAACGCCAGTCGTTTAATAGTTTACTTGGGTTCAGAGAAATGTCAGAAGAATTCAAAAACAGTTGATATTTTTACTGCTTTTACTGATTGCTCCTAGTTTATTTTTGGACAATTTTTTATTCTAAAACAATAATGACAACATGCTTTATTCTTTCTCTGTATCTAAGACATTGGCTACAGCTCAACTTAAACTAAGCTATGCGTATAAATCTTTGACTGTTTTTGGGGCTATTACTTGTCGTTGCTGCACCAAAGCTATTTCTTTAAATTATTGTTACTATTAGTGGACCCCTAGTGGACAATCTAGGAATAGGTGCCAATTTTATTGAAAAATAGATTGATTGGACCCTCTTGTAGGCCGTTTTTTGCCCAAGGCCCTTATGTTTGACACCCCTTCCCTAATGTTTCCAGACATATATGTCAGTTTAATGCTTGCGGTGCTGCCACGGCTTCAATACTGAAACTCAATCTCAGGTGGCTAACCACACAATTATCTGTATCTTAAAAATAGTTGTTATTCCGTATAACAAAATCTCTGGATGTAGGCCAATGCTATTTTTTGCTCCAGCTCTTCTGAGAGGCTCTTCTCCTGCTATCACTCAAGACTCCTGCACCAAATCTGTCTTTTTTTTATCCTTTAATCTGTCTGTTGCGGTGTCTCATTCTTTAAGGAAGTGAAATATTCAGTGAATGAAATGAGCCGAGCTTGATACGTTGTCATGTACTGCAGGCTAAGCACCCATCCCCTTCTAGTACAGATTTAAAACCAACGCTGTATGAGATAAAGGAGAGAGGGAGGAAAATATTGTTTCATTCACGGAGTAACATTTCACACACGAGACTCTGAGCGGTCAGCCCTCAAGGCATTAGGCCTCTCTACTCACAGCTTTCTATCTCCAGAGTGCAGTTCTGTTCATCCAGGGGATACCTCCTGAGATCCATCATACACGCTGCTGTTGTAGTTATCCTGAAAAAAAAAGAAGAGACAGAACAGAGAATATATTTGAGATACTGCATGTGATTTACACAAATTGCACTCACAGAAAGATGGATAGGAAGCGAGTAAGGAAGCAATTTGTACTAAAACAGCTATACATGTAGGCTGGCACCCGGGAGCATAAGGGACTGTGGGAATACAATTACATTAACTGATCTATAAAAGAAACTAAATGTCTATTTATCTTTTCACCAAGTTCCTCGTTTGGTTTTACATTACTGGAGACTATTGGCATTGTCATCTTAAAATAAGATTATGGCACCTCCTCCATGTTAAAATGCTGACAGTGTAACTGTATATATAATTATACGAGAGACAGACAAGATTTTTTAATCAGTTCACATCCCCTTTGCAAAGCCGGCTGCCATCAATCCTGTGATTAAAACGAAAAAAGATTCAAAGGCAACACATTTTAGTTTCAAATGAGCTCAGTCATAAGGAGGTATCCCTTTGTTTGGCAGATAAATAGGCAGCAGAGTAAAATGCAAATTCAAGATGATTTAGGCTAAACACGGCCTGATTAAAATCTAGCCGCCTGGATGTTTTCTTTCTGTCAACTCTGACTCACAGGAGGTTCTGGAAACCTATTAGGTCATTCTGTTTTAGAGCTAAAATTACAAGAACAAAACACGGGGTCGGTAATTAATGTGACACTGCAGATTACAGATATTATATGTAATTATGCATAAGGTTTTTTTTTTAAGAAGAAACTGAGCAGAAAAGAAAATCAAGCTTAAGGATATAGAGTCCCAGAGAGTCCAATATTAAATAATAAAAAATGCTATTATGAAGTAAATACCTAGATTAATAACTTGTATAAAATATTGATATAAACTATTTAAATGGGAAATAAAGACTTAAAACTCAAATATATTTTAACTGCAGGTCGCAAAGTGTTAAATAAATTAATTATATTATGAAATAAACATAATATAACATAAAATATTTAAATAAACCATTGGATTTTCTTAAAACGTAGCTTATTGTTATAAATCTGCAACTTATTTTTATTTTTTAATGCATACATGATATTATTATAAGATTCAGTATATTAAGGTGGTAGGGTATGGAGTCCTGATGTGTCCAAAATGAAATACAAAACTTATATTATTACATAAACATGAAACACTGTATGCGGTATTTAAATAAACCAGTAAATAATGGGAAATAAATCAAGCGAACAGCTAGCCTCTCTTTTTACAAGGCTAACAGATGCTGCACATGCTGCCTAGCTAGCTAGCTGGCTAACTCGCTAGGTAGGCAGCCGTGAGCTCGGGTTATTATTCAGCATTGAAGTGAACAGCCAGAAATATCTTGGCTGCGTTTTGCCTCCAGATTTTCTTGAGAGGAGAAAACACAGCTCAACTGTGGAGAACAAAAAGACAAAGTCTGTCTCTATTGTTGCTCTAGCCAAAAGAAGCTAGTTGGTGGTTAGTGAGCAACCAGTTGCTAGGTTACTGCTCCACAGTTATACAGTTAGTCAAAAACTGACATGAAATCAAAACAGACTTTTGAAAATGGACATTTGGGTGCAGATAGGTCTTTAAAATGTATTGGAAATATTAATAATCAGTTGTGAAAATAATCATTTGTTGTAGCCACGTTAATTAGCACAATGTGAAGTTCGCTCCTGGATGCCATGATAGGAATCTATATTCGGCGTGATACTCAACTTCACCTGACATGCATATATGTAACAGCTCATAACGCAAACGCCACGTCACACATCTCCCTCTCCCTTTGATCTGCCGAAAGCATTGAGAGGCCTATAAGTAGCCCACAAGGCTAAATGCTATGAACTCCACTTGCATAATCAAGCATGGCTGTTTGACTATAAAGTATGAACACTGACAGATGCAAGTATACGAGTACACAGCCAAGCACACACACAATTTTTGCTTTGCACTGTAATAATTCAAAGCTTGCATCCATATTCATAGGTCACACCAACTCTTCTGAACCTACCCGTCGAAAAGATCAATGGAAATTCAAAACAAGGCTTTTCTGAAACAAATACTAAACAACAGCTGAACCCAATGCCGCGCATCACGCCAAACCTGTTTATGCGTCTTATCGTGAATGATCCGACTGCAACCTCCCTCCCTTAAAAATGAAATGCTAGGGTGCCCTTGAGCATGACACATAATCCTCTGGCTGCTCAGCGGCCCGCGGCGGAGAACTGCCAAGTTTTCGGCTCGGGCGACGGTCGTGCCATAATTGAGCTTTAAATATGTAAAATTGACCTGACGCTGGGAAACATCCGAGAACAGTTTTGACCCCGTGACTCGCTTTTGTTGCGGGAATGTGTTGCTTATTTGCATGGCACAGAAATTGCGCAATATCACTGTAACCTCATAAATAATTATTGCATCTTGACTCAGTTTATAGGGCAGATATTTTAAAGAACAGGGCTGGCGTCCTTCGGCACTCTTACACTGAAAAGATCCAGTGAATGCATGCATCGTGGTGTCTTTTCACATTGAGACTTCCAGGACTTGTGCATGAAACTCCCTGTTGTTGATGAAATGGGGATACACAATAAACTGCAGTGGTTATTTTCATTGTAATGAGGAGGATGTCATGCAGGGCAACATTAATTAAAGGTTAATTTGTTTTTTAATTACTTTAGGACGATGTACAGTATGGAAAAAATCTCTCACGCTCTCTTTAGCACCCCCTGTGGCAATACGTTGTAACTGCATGTGTGTTTTGACCTTACCTTAAACTACGCTAAATAGAAGCAAGTAAATGCACAAGAAAGCAGAAATTTACAGCCCATTCAAAAGCATCACTGATCACTGTGTTTGTTCCTCTACGCTGAAGTGATCTCATGACGACAAGGACTGAGATGAACACACCTGAGCCCGTAGAGAACCGTTCCGTCTGGATGCAGGCGGATCATGCGGTTTTTGACCGTGACTCCGTGGACGAAAGACTTCTTGTCGTTGAGGAAGTAGGTGTCGGGGACCCAGAGTTGGTCGGCGACCCTGTTGTCCAGCGTCAGGTTGAGGGGGATTCCTAGGTAGGCTAGACGCTTGTCCCTCCAGTACTGTTGGAAATACATGGTCAAGGTGTAGTCCTGTGGATACAAGGAGGGAAGATATTACGAGATCAGGCCACATCTGACTCAAATGTTTCATTCTGAGATGTTACACAAGCACCCAGCTGAAGTTTCCCTTCACTAAACAGGCTGCAGCAGACATTAAAAGACAACATTAACAGCTTTGATATATTCCCTGCTGTTAGTGCTCCTAATATTTATATGACATGACACAGCATCCTACAAGCTGAAACGAGTGTGGGCCAACTGGTTCACATGCTGCAGCCAAATTCTCTGAAGTGCCTTTGCCCTCCCTTTTGGAACACAGTAACCCATACAGTGATGTGCCGTTGTACAGCGTGTGGGATGGCTGACTCATGGAGCTGCAGCTTTAATGAAAAATCTCTCATAGACAAGTCCACCTGATCCACAACAAATTCATCTCCCCAAGTAGAGTATTCCCAGTGCAGGGACGGTGATTCACAAAGAGATCTGAACTGCACTGACACCCTTTTTAAGCATATGCTGCCATTTATTTAATTGAAATGGGCTTTCAAAAACATTGAAACCTTGTAAATTATTGTCAGCTCAGTTCCAGTGGTTGTTTTCTTGCAGGGTTCACTGAACAGCCTTCTCCATAGGGGCCCAAAGTTAAAGTACGTGCTTTAAGTAACACTTTACTGTGCTATCCTCTGAGGTAACACTTAATTTGTTAGTCTAATAGGTGTTTTGCCATTACCCGAATGCAATCAAAATCTAAAGGACTGAGTCTCAGAGACACTATGTAAGAGCCTTGGGGTTCTTTTACCTCTTAATGCAAAGGCAGTCTTACCTTACTGTGTTCATGTTTTTTTTTTCTTTAAATAAACTCAAAGATTTAGATTTTGCGTTAAAAAAAGCAAATTTTGTGCACAAAAACTAAATATAAATTTTACAAATGGGCTTTGTATTAGTTTACTTCCTGTGCAACACCGTATTTGCACATACCGAAGTTATTTGGATTAAGGTGGTAATAATTATGTATTTATCTGTGTAACAAACCCTCACCATCTGGCACCCAAGTCAAATGAGTACTGGCGAAAAAAAAAAAAAAAAAAGTGAAGTCCATCCACGAGGGTACACACAGTCCTGTGAAAAATCACACATTTTTTGAGACGTTCCTGTAAGTAAATGTTTTTGTTTGCCTTCATTAAAGTAGTATTTGACCAAAGCAGAATCGTCTGCAGCAGCAAAAGAGGACACAGACCCTCCCTCCTTCCCTACACATCACATAATCCACTTACCCAAGCTAACAGTCTCTCTCCTCTATTTCTGTTTTTCCCTGTCTGTTCGCACCTCTCTCTCTCTCTCTCTTTCCCTCTTTCCCTCTCTCTCTCGGGGCAATGCCATGATCTGCGCTCTGCCCGCTGTGGCGCTGAAATGAAACCAGCCTGCACCAAGCTGGCGCTGGTGAAAGGCACACATGTCCGCGTGCTACTGCAGTTTTCAGGTTCACCCCCGACACAAACAAAGAAGATTAAAAGGCGGGCCACTGCAATGAGCGCTGCTTTTCCAAAATGTTGCGCGTTACATAACCAAAGTAGTTATTTGTCTCTTTGCACAGGCTGAAACGCTGTGTTGCTGATGCTTACAAAACACTCGAGGTTCTGCATTTTCATGGGGACAAACAGAAAAAACAAATAGAGTTACATAAAAGTCTGACAATTTACTCAAATTTAAATGACTGCCTTTCACTAATATCTTATATTCATTATCATTATTTCTGGGTTCCGTTAGCACAAGCGAAATGGAAGATCTTAGTCAGCACAGGATACAGATTGCTCTCACAGCATGGCAAGGAAAGGTCTTTGGCACTGAGCCATGGATGTATATAGTGGTGAAACCGTGGCCTGGACGGTGGCCTGCAACCCCCAAACACTGGCCAACTGTGGTCATTTCAAAATATGTGGAGGAAAATTTAGAAATGTCTGCCACTAAAGCACCTTGTGTGGTAATCATCTCCCATCTCTTGCAAACCAAGCCCATGGAGCTGACAACAATCCCACTTACTCATAAACCCTTGGATATCTGGGCACATTGTGCAAGAAAGTATTCTTCACAGTTTTTTTTTTTTTTTTNATTATTGACAGAAAAATGCATGAATATCTTGTGGACGCTGGAGCAAAACTAAATCTTAAGTTGTCACCATAGGCTCCATAGGCCCTGTGTTGTTTCCCTGTTGCCTATGGATAAAAAAAACACAACTAATCAATACATTAATCAATAATGGCTTGATTTCACAGTGGTTATTTGACCCATTAATGATTAGCGAGTGCACATCACCGCTCCACTACAGTATATGTCTCCATGAGCACTAGCTTGAAAACAAGAGCTGAAAAAAAAAAAACAGACGGAAGGATGAAGCCTAAAGGGGCGCAACGCAGGAAGAGACGAGCAGCGATGCGGCAACAAAGGCACCAGGTTATTTCAATGAGATTCAGAGAGTTCGAGCTACAACAGGTGAGAACTTTAAGGAAGTGTGAATGAGGCAACAACCACTGGGAGATAGAGCTGATTGCCAGGTGACGCAAATTTACCAAAGATGGAGCGACGGCAGCGTTGGCGGCGTTTTCTTTTCAAATACAAAGTGGGGACTTTAGGGGCCACCTCTGTCTAAGCTTTCAGGGTGGGACATATAAAAAAGAAGAGGGTTACTTCCACTAACGACCAGCTCTCAGTTAGAACCGACTGAGCGAGTTACATAAATTGTTCTGGTATTATTATTTAGATAATAGTCCATTTAGGGGACTCAAAGATGGTCAACGTTGCCGTGCCGTGTCAGAGATATCCTTATGGTTGTAAACGTGGAGAAAAATTCCACTTATGCACGTTGCAACCTTATTATTAATAACCACAAACGCACATAAGAGCTGCTATTGGACGATATATTAGCCTGTTAGCTAGTTTAAAGAGGACTGTTCTGCCTTCTAGTTTTGAGTTACAACAGAAGCTGAAGGCGCCTTGCGTTGGGTCACGTCACTTAATCTCTTCGCCCCTTGTCACAGTCACAAGTCACAATATTAATTTGGTTTCAAATTAAACTGCACTTCATTCGCTCTCGAAATGACAATCCAAATTGAGCAGGGGGGCAGTCTAAATAAGACACGACGTCCGCCGCCACGACTACTTGCTTTTGATCTATAAATAAACAGCCAGCCATTAGCGCTAGCATGCAGTTAATCTTTTTCTCAATTGTTGTGAGTGATAAGAAAATAAATCCCTGTCATTTTCTGGGAGTTTCTCACATGAAGGTGGCTAAATAAATCCGTCATAGTCCCATTAAAGTAGTCAATGTAGATTGATCACAGCATGTGGTGGAAATTGAATTTGCTGTCAGAATCAGTGCTCCAGACCCCCCCCCCCCTTCCATTACCACTGTAATCTTACCCTCTATCACACCCTACAAATGACTAATGTCTTTCACACTGCCTTGTTTTGACCCTTATCAAATCACTTCTCTCCTCCCTCTCCCCCCGAAGCGCTACCCTCCTCCCCTGCCTCACCCCGAGCAGTATCATCCCACTCAGCAGGTGGGCAGCACAGCGAGAGCCTCGTAAGACATAAATGATTTAAATCAACCGTGTAGCCTGTGCAAACACTCGGCCAAGGAGCCCTCATCAATCTTGCATGGAGACAATCAAAATGAATTTCAGATGAGGACGAGCACAGCTTTGTATTACCTGCCCTGGAACTGTTGTCTTATTTATTTATTTCGGGAGGTGGGTTCTGCTTGGTTTTCTATGAACTAGGACTGTGGGTTATGAATTATTGACAGCTCTCCCATTTCCCAGTACACTCTGCTTTACCACTGTTGTTTGGTTATTAGCATATGTTTTCAGCGCAGATAATGGTGGTGGCCGGTGGAAATGATTTCCAGTAAGCTTCAATTATTCAATTAACTGGACTGGATAATCAGTTTCCATTCTGGGTGTGTGAGAATTCAGATAAGCAAGAGTTTTGGCTGCGAACTGACCCATATTCAATTTAATCTCGCTCTCTCTCCCTCTCTCTGCAGTGCAAGCATGCCGACTGCTATGTCCTGATAGCGCCGCCGGTTTCTAGAAAATATCCCGTCATGTGTTCCGTTGTCTCGGAGCTTGTCGTCATCGCAGAGGACAAAACGTGTTAATAAACCGAACCCTATCAAAGCAACAACGCATGAAAAATAAATGGCCGCCGTTCTGCAAGGTTTCCTACATGTAACTTCACACGAGAAGAATAAAAAACACAATATGATATGTAATCACCGTGTACTCTATATGAACCTCGGTACAGCGAAGCAATTTGAGTCACTTCAGTGTAATTTGGGAGGTATCCCTCGGGACGGCCCTGAGGCGGTATATCACCGCAGTGCGGGGGATTCCCTGAGCGAGTTCCTAGCCCCCGCCTTTCCCCGCTATAGAACGGTAAAAATAGCACCGTCCCTTATTGAGAGCAAACAGTGGGAGGTGATTGAACTGGGTGTTTTCCCCTTAATGACAGCGGCAACTTAGATGTATAGGATAATTTCCTCACTGTCTGATATTTTATGATGTATTGCCCCATAACAAGGAAGGAAGAGATGACGAAGGAAGATGGGGGAACCGTATCTCTGCACAATCTCTTCTTGTTTAGCCAATTCTTTCCTTCAAATTGATGGATTCTTCAACGGACCCTGCTGCTTTAGATGTTGACTACCTTCAGCTTGGCCGGTGTTGTGGATTCAAAACCACATGATTTTTCTTTGTAGTAAGTGAGGTCCCAAAAGTGTGTCATATGCTTAAATAACAGATGCAGTTAGAGAAGGCGGTACTCGAGGGCAAAGCGGGGTTTCATCTGCCAAAGATAAGGTATCGCGTAACCCAGGCTTGAAAAGACAAAAACTGTAGATAATAAATCAGCAGTCGGCACAATAACAAGTCTGCCCATTGAAGGAACCGCTCAATCGAACGATTCCGCAGCTTTAGTAGGACATGTGAATCCCTTTTTCTCAGCTGTAATTCAGACCAGATAGTCGGCTTCTCTTCACAGGACGTAAGAACTTGAATTGGAAATTATTTGCACTCAACACCATGAAGTAGCTTCTTCACAAGGTAACGTTAGACCAAACTGTTCCAGGGACTTCTGGAGCTTAATTTAAAGTCCCAGGGAACGACACAGCTTCAGATTTGTTCCTGTTTGCGCTCAAACTCCCAAATGGTACAGCAACCACGTTTGACATAGAACCAATAAAGTCTGTATTTCACTCTCAGGCAATGTTTAGTTGAATTCTTTTAAGAGAGTGATTGTAGCCAGTGTGTACAACCCATCAATGTGCAAATAAAGACGCTAAAAGCTGAGCCCCCAGTTGCTAATTACTTCCTCCAACAGTTGTAAGGACTATAAAAACGGCCACAAAGTTTGCTTACTCAGGGTTTTTTAGCATGCAACTCAAAGACACTTCTGAGTCCTGACCGTTCGTCAGCTATAACCCTAACCCCCCGATCCAACTTGCTGGCAGCTTAAGCATCTACTCCCTCCCGTTTGTCGCGCAGCATGCGGTGGCAGTAGAAGACGGCAGTTTAGCATTGGCACGAGCCTCGGACAGCTGGCTAAGCTGCACAGCTGCCAGACGATTTTCACAACTTAACCGTCGACGACTGCCACCGTTAGCAGAGGCAGGCGAGTGGAGAGCGTTTCCTCCAAGGTGCGCTCTTGCTTACGAATCTGTGCAGCCCATATTTCATATATTTTACTGTGTAGACTTAGAAGTTTCAGCTTGGGTGATGAAAAAAGAAAATTGCTAGGCTGTGAGTTGGGGGCAAGCTGATAAAAAAACCAAAAAAAAAAACAATGGTGTAGTTTTCCTTGCAGCAGAGTAGGTCTTTACTCCAGGCTTTAAACTGTGCTATATCCATTATAGTAAGTAGACTCCAGACTGTTGACCTTTGCAATAAACCCCATCGTAAATCCAGTTCATAGTTTACCTGCTACAACATAACGGCTGCTTGAGTGGCACTGAGAACGGAAATGGGGCCGGCGCCTGTCAGTTTTTACATTCCCCGGGCCAATACTCGTCTTCAAGGCAGGGCTATTATCACCGCGCAAAAGGTCTGCAGCGTCGGAATCAGTGGAACGGGCATCCCCTCACAATCACTCTTTCAGCGGGCTGGCACTGCGAACCAGGAAGTGCCCCGCTCGGCTCATTCTGAATCTCAGTGATCATCGCTTCACCTTACAGCGCGCTCTCTCCTGAGGCCAATTACATTCCATCAGACAGGAAGCCGGATGCTGGATAAAAGACATGGGGGTATATTAAGCCACACTTGGAGCAACAGAGAAAAGATATGCTATTTTTCTTTTTGCATAGCTGGAAGACCTATATAAGATAATTAGGGTGACATAGTTAGTGCATTGGCAACATCTGATTCCAAGATGTATTTTATGCAGGAGGGCATACAGTACGGGCTGGTGATTATTGCATAATCCGCCTCAGACCAGGTTGTTCACTTTGAAACTTAATTAACCTCAACAGCTGTCATTCAAATCTAAAATCTATAATCGAGACGAAGCCAGAGGAATCAAAACGCAAGCCGAGGCGAGCAAATCGAAGTTATCTTCCGGGAGCCGCTGCGAAAATCTAAACAACAAACTGGGCTGCAGGAGCATTTGGAGGAACGGAGATGGAGAGGGATGGATCTTTTCACCTCTCCATAATGACAGTTTTTTTTCTTTTCTTTTTTTTTTTTTTTTTTTTGGACACCCACACACAGCCGTGGGCGTACCGATGACTAGCTCGTTCAACCTGTTATTGCAGCCGCATTCGCAGTGCGGACTTTGTTCCCGTACGAGGGCCTTACTTTTTGTGAGGTGCAGATAACGGGACGGGATGAAGGGCTCGGGGGCTGTTACTGCAACGTAGAATCACGCTGAGATTCAAGGAAAGTGATCCCTTCTTAAGCATGCAACTAGTCCCCCAGTAAGCTCTGCCTCAACACACACACACACACACACAATCTATTTCGCCTTGCTCTGATCTTGTCCTAGTATGTGTTTCTCATCAGCTGAGGCGCCCGGCACACCACAAACAACCCTCAGAGGTAATTAGTGTGCCTTTCTGAGACGCTTGCGCATCTGCTAGCGCGAGAGCTCGAGCCCCGCGAAGGCGTCGGGAGCAGCGGAGGCCGACTTCGCCGACCTGCCCTGCCAGGTGGGTTCTTGGACCAGCCAGATGCCTCGCTCACACAAGCTGTCTCACGCGCTCGAGGGGTGTTTCGATCAGCCTCCACCTCCTCCTCCTCCTCCTCCTCTCCTCTTGCTTAACTCCTTTCTCTGGTTCCCTTACATCTTTGATCCCTCGCTCTGTCTGCTCTTTTCGGTTTCGCTCGGTCGCTCAATAAATCTTTAGCTCGCCTCTTGCCTTTATTTCTCTGGTCTCTTGATGCGCCGGTTGCCTGTGTGCCGTGTCCAGTCAAAATTCCCAGGGCTAATAACGCCGCAGAAGAGCGCCTTGGACTCTGGCATGGACTGATGAAATGAACGCCCACTGTGCATCAAATAAAACCAGAGTGTGCATAGGAATTAGGAGAATCTATAGGCGGCAAACACAGGTCCAATTTGAAAATGATCCCCAGGATTAACATTAAGGGACCATCAAAAAAACTAATGGGTTAGAAATGGAGAGGATGAATATTAAATTTCAGTTTTTATTGAGCAAGACTTTCTGCAGCAATTTCAATACGTACATTTTTGCACGTATTTTGAAGAAGCCGCACTGAGTTTTGAACAAAGAAAAATGCTTCTTTTAAACACTGAGACACTAAAACTAGACAGGATGGCTATTAATGCACCATTATTGGCAACTTTCATGTCATAATGTTGTGGCTGATCGGTGTATATTTTAATCTCCCAGTCTCATTCCCCTTCCAGTAATTTGCAGACAGTCCCTAATGTAGTTCCTTTTCACTTTCAGTAATGGATCAGTTATCTCAAGATGTTTGTGTACGGCCTATTGCACGGATCAATCCGTCTTCTCTGAAATTCACATCTGCACGTCCACATGTATGCAGATACCCTCACTTCCTTGTTATATCTGGTAGAACATCATATTGACTCACTCATTTGCTACTCCAGCACTTCGAACCCTAAGTCTCACATCCGAAGCCGAACAATTTGCAGTGATTTATCTGCAGCTTGGTTAACCTCCAGTGACCCATGACCTTAACTTCTGAGCAAACTCTGAAAACGATCCTGGTTGTCTGCAACGGTGAGATGATTTCGGATCAGATACGCTCGCATCCAAGCTGCACGAAGAAGACCTTTGCTCTCAATCTGCCAAAACCTTAGGCACTTTTTATGTTTGTGCTGTATTTATCCTGCATTCTCTTCTGGTCTTTTTATAGGTGAGATCGTCCCAAGCCTGAAATTCTGCACCATTGTCTCCCCTCATTCATCTGCAAATCTGTGCTCTTCGCAGAACATGCTGAGCAGGATCCTCATTTGCATAGCAAGCGGCAATCGTCGCAATAAACCCTCAACTTTTAGCTTCCCCATTAACGCCTGTGGCTCGTTCCACAAGGCACGTGAGGCAGAATTAGCAGCTGAAGTTGTTGAAATTAATGCACGATGAAGCCTTTAACGACTTGGAAGCAGTATTTTTCCCCACCCACAAAACAAAAGAGAAAGAGCAGCATTTATCTGGTCTGTCCTGCTTGGTGTTGATCAATGGTCAGTGCAAAAGCATTCATTATCCATTTCCCTCAAGAGCAACGGTTCCCTTATGGAAACCACAGAGGGCCCCGGCGTTGGACGAATATCATCCGCGAAATGTCAAATGCCGAAAATAACAAACAGCTTGACCGGTCTTGTTTTGGCTTCAACACTGGATAACAGCCGGGGACTGTTCACTTAACAAGCGCGGGCACACAGATGCACGTGTGCGGTCCCTAAGTGAAGCGGTGGCAATGAGATGTGGACCCAATTAATTATCAGTTTAAGTGTGATCTCAGCTGTCTGACCGCCTGGTTGATCGGCCGCCCTTCATCTGCTCCGTGGAGGACGGCCATCTTGGTGGCTAATGTTAACAGCACAGCCGTTGGCAAACAAAGAAATTTTAGCATGAATCACGGCGGCTCGGCCAAAGCAACATTCTGGATCTTCTTCTTCTTCTGGAAAAACTAGTCTCTCCTTATGTGATCTAGACTTTTAGTCCCCGTCTCCAAGGAATTATTATCCTGGAAGCCAAACCAAGAGGCAGACAGTTGGTCAGGAGTCTCTCTGTTGGGAACTGATAATTCCCCTGCAAAGATCTGCAGGCCCAAAGTTTTATGCATGCAAGATCTTGGTTTAATAATGAAAAAACAAAAGTATGCAGGCAACTGACATATCATGATTTACCTGCCCTGGCTATGAGTCCCTCAGTTTATCTCTTTTTATTATTATTTGGTCTGCGACATGCTGCCTGTGGTGTTTAACCAAGAGGGGGGCCGCGCCAAGATTACAAATCTCCCGAGACTCCCTGCCAAGAAGGCAGCCACTCAAGGATTATAAAGTCAGGGACGGAATAAAGAAGTCAATTAAAATTTACTCTGATTGCATTTGCGAAAGGTGGTAGAGAAGGAGTGGGGGAGGTTCCGCTCTAGAGTGGAAACAGCGCCTTGACTGTATGTCCAGTCCAACAATAGACCCAGGTAACTACGGCCTTCATTTTGCAGAAGGTCTTGGCCGGTATAAATTGCGCAAATACAAGATTTCTCTGACGCTCTAATGGAATAAATTCCAAAACCGAGCGCCAAGGCTTAACACTGCACACGTGACAAGTTATGTTGTAATATTTCTAATCGAGTTAAGTTTGATATATTCCACAAATCAGTCCCTCTCTTCAACTAAAGTAATTAACGACTGGTGGATATGCCAACTATCGTTACATTTGCTGCACTGATGGCAGTCAATGTTACAGAGCAATAAAAAAATTAATTACATAGTCTGAGTGCATCTTAAATCTATTTTAATTAAATATCTGTAATAAACCGTTGATTATGGATAGACCTCCTGCCGTCAGACTTGGCGAAGCATTGCTTCTATAAACATACGCATAGAGGTGTTTGTAGATAAATGACCAAGAGCAAAACTACACTTGTAATTTAACAAATCAGCCGTACACAACCACAGCACAGTGGTTCCCGTGTTCTCCTCCGTACAGTGAGCTACGACGCTCACTCAGTGCTTTTGTTGTTGCTGTACTCACCTGTCCTTTGACATTTGGCTTCGGACTCCTCGTGGTGCGCCACCATCTGCTCTACTCTCAACTTCGCTGCTTGCTCACCGTCAGCGATGGACACAGACAGCGCTCAAACTTAACATTTACAAGGCTTGCTTAAGTGTGAAGAGAACGACGAGTACTTCTGGGGCGACATTAAGCCATACTCCAGTACACCTGTGGGGTCGCTTAGCGTGGGCTAATCAGCAGGTGGTGCCTTCAACCATTAAACCGGTGATTATTGAGTTAAAGTGACTATCTCGGGTGTTATGATAAAACTTAGAGGTCAAATGATTAAACAGTCAACTCAATTTGCAATCAAATAAGACAAAAGGGGGATCATAGTCACAACTGAGGAACTGGAACTACGTCAGGTTTGGTATTTTTGCTTGACCAATTACAAAAACTGATAAGCTGTCAACATATCTGCATAGTTCCGACTACTAAATAGTGATTTGTAGCGTCAGACATTTATCTTTCTACCAAACCAGATCATTCTGTGTCTTGACCTTATATTGGCAGTACTCTGGATATTTGGACCCTGGTCTAAGTCGCTCAGCCTGGACCTCCTTTGCATTATTACACTCATAGAAATAAACATAACCACCATCCGTTTGAGCTGTATTCGTTGTATGCACAGAGAGCTTCTGGGGAAATGGCTAAATTAGACAGAAAGTGCTAGAGTACTGGCCGGAAGGTCAATTGTTAAAAGCCGTCACCTGGTAAAGTAATCACTGAGTCATTAGTATTGATCGACACGCGCCCACAAAGAACACACTCCCCTCTAGGTAAATAAGTTCTCTAATACTCTACAGAACAGTTGTTTTTCATTGTGTGATATAATGTCAGCTTCATGGACGTCTGAGTTGGTGGTGCGCACACGTAGAGGTTGAAACGCAGCATCCCCGACTGACCCGCATTTGCCCGTATTGTTGCAAAAGCACATGGCCTCAGCAGCCATCATCTCTAATAAAAGTCATAATGCTTGCACCTGCTCGGGCAGTGGCCCGTGAAACGCGTTCCGAGCAGAGGTGTTGATCTGGAACCAGCCTACGGGCAATTGCGAAAGGAACGGGTCCATACAGATTACAAAGCAATGCCCGTGGCGCCGGAGTCTTCCAATCTCTATTATAGATACTAAAACGCAGACGGTGGGGGGGGGGAGGGGAGCGGGGGGGCAACACAGTGCAACTCATCTCAATTTGGGTCATCCTGAGCTGATATTTTAAGATTGAATAGCCTGAAGTTACAGCGTGTGGTTACACGTGTCAACAAGAAAAAAAAAAAAAGACCCAGCTCATGAATTAGCAAATCTAATAAGAGTTCAGTGATAGCTGTCTGCTCAGAGGGCCTCCTGGGAGGACGCTGTTAACTCTGGCACCGGAGGTTAACAAGCAAAGCAAAAAGGGAGAGAGAGCGCCGGTTTCTTCTGGCCCGGCTGTCAATTTCAGCCGAGCCCTCTGCTCCCAGCATGTATTCGTTTCGTGTGAGCACCGCACATGATTTGTATCTGGACTGTATTGATTCCAGGAAGAAAAAAGAAAAATCATGGCTGCAGCTTTCCACTTCCTTAACACCCAGGCAGGCTTGTGTGTGTGGAAGGTGCTGGCAGCGTGTGAGATAAAGATGTTTTATTGCTTACAGGAAACCAAGCCCATCCATCTGACCATCACCTAATGGTCCGGGAAGGGGTAAAAAAAACAGAAAATGCTTGCCTCCATGAGTGTGGGAGACTGAAGAAGGGCTGCATGCATTATGCGGTTGAGTAAACACTAGAAACATGGCTTATGGGATGTACATGCACTCACCATGTTGACTTCTGACACCATGTCTATGCTCGCCACGTCTATGCTCATGCCGACTGCAACAGGGGCCCCTGGAAGAGGTTAAACAGCAGGTTACGCATAGGGGGCCCACGCCTCTACACCTGACCACAACACTGCGAATGGCGCCAAAAATAAAGCTGGGGATTAACGGTGCACTGGGGGGAGGAGGAGGAGGAGGAGGAGGAAATGCGGCGCATACCTCCAAAGTCCGGCCTCAGTCGGATGTCGTACCCCTTCAGTAGTTTATCCACCGTCTCCTTCACAAAAGACATGTTGCCCGGTTCGTTGACGCTGGAATGACAAACACAAAAACATAACCCATCGGCTCCTTTGCCCGAGCAATAACCTTCACAGAAAATAACAAAAAAGCACTCACCTTTTTGCGCAACACACAATCGAACCGACAACCAGTGCGGAAAAGACGCGAAATTGGCGAACCCTCTGCAAGGGAAACATCACCCTTTTCTGTTTTTATTTGATTAAATTCTTATTTTTTATATATTTCTTAGGTCGTTGTTTACAAGCACAACAAAAGCCCCCCTTCAAATCAACAAGACGGCTCCGGACGCTCTTCAGATCCACAGTAAATCCATTGATTGACCGAAAAGAAGAAAGTGGATTGACGCGCAAAAGTCAGCAGCTCGCCGTGGATGGAGTCAGACGTGAAATACGGGCTGACATCGCCTTCCTCGGCACAAATATCGGCTCCGCGTTTCTTTGCCGTCTCTGACTGTGCGAGAGGCTCTTACATTCAGGAGCTGGAGCGCATATTGATGAGGAGGGCGCATACAGGGGGATGCTGCTGCTGCTGCTGCTGGTGGCAGTGAAGGCACTCAGCTTGTTCAAATGAGAGGCGAAGCCCAGCATTTACCGCACTGTAAAAAATGCAACCCACCAGTAGCTGCAGTGTGGTCTTTTATTTTAGATTCTTTCCTAAAGCAAATGTTTTTTGTTCAAAGCGAGTGTGCCTGACACTGAATGATGCAAGTTAAAGCAGCAGACTGCAAGATATTTGGACCAAAAACTTGTCTTAATGAAAAAATAAATAATACCCCCGTTTGGCAAATGTGAAAAAATAACTTTAATTTTGAGAAAATAAACAAAAAAATAATAAAACAAATAAATGAACGGTTCAAATTGCTTTCATATTTGTATTTTTACTTTAATAAGCCCAATCGGGTCGATGCCCCCACCTAAAACCACTACATCCAACTCGCTTTTTAACGGGACATTTTTTACAGTGCTCTCCACACCATCTGCGCCAATCCCCTTCCCCTGCGTCTCCTATAAAAATGGCGGGACCTGAACAATATCGAGTAGGGAGCTGGCTGCATTTATCAGCCCTATTAGCCGATGCGTGTGATTGATTAGCCTGATAATTGTCTATAGTAAACGGGGCCCCTTTCAACACCAAGAACGCGGGGCTACACCATAAATTATTCAGCTCGGGAAATATTTGATTGGGGGGGTGGTCGGTGGGTAATTGGGGAGCCTCGTTAACGAGGAGTGATGCGTGTGTTGTTGTGACATTTCTCACCTGGTGTCATAGATGGCGAACAACTTCTTGTTTCCGTCAACAGCATTCCTGAAAGAAAAAAAAAGGGCGATCACATCGTTAAATCTTTTAACCAATGAAAACGCTGCTGCAGTCATTGAAATAAACGCGTTTTATTGTTTGTGTGAAATATTTTTTTTTTAGACTTGACGCTGATTTGTTGTTGTGTGGACGCATTGATCTGTGTGGTTTGTGTTGCTTCTGTTTCTGCACACTTTCGCAGCCTGCGGTGAAGCGTGAGTCTAAAACAGTCGGAAGTCTGCAGGGCAGTTATCGAAAGGAAGTCGATTTCCTTTTGGAGAACCCCCCCCAACCCAACCCATATCTTATCCATGCACACACACACACACACACTCCTCCCCCCTCCCCTTTTCCAACCGGTCATAGTCTCTGCAGGAGCTGTCCGCAGCACTCGTGGTGCTGAAATCTGGCTCCCGAGGGCGCAGTCCGGTGTTTCCCCACAGTCCGTGGCCGCCGCTCCGGCCAGCAACATTCCCATCTCCAGACGCATTAAAGAAAGCGGAGGACGATTAAATTTCACACACTAATTATCGTCTGACGAAACGTGGAACTCGGCTACCCTCTTATGGTAACCGTCAGGATCATAACGACGCTGAGGAGGACTTGTTTAGTAGGAAGAGAAGTCGAACATAAAAAATAAATAGAGACCTACTCTCCATATTTAACGATAAGAGGCGCTACTTTATCTCAGTCTCACCTCATAGTGCTGTATCTACCTCTTAGTCTAATGGCTGCGTTCCATTAAATGTCCCAGGAGGCCTCGACAGTGAACCACTGTGCACAAACCTGTACGAGCTGGAACGCAGCCATCATTAATACACCTGTGCTGTCACTCCTGAAAGTCAAAATGTCTCCTGCGAATATATAGTAGAGTATATCTACTAGAAGAAAAAAAAACAGGAATAAGAAGTTGCTACAGAGATAATTAGCAAAATTATAAATAATTACCAGTCACAATTAGTCAGTTTCATGAGGGGTAGCCTAGCCTACTGGAAAGGAAGTTAGAAAGCTAACAGTTAGCCGTTTCATGTTTACTTTGAGCAGACTTTCAACAGTGTTGCTAGCTCAGCATTAACTAATAACAGCTAAAGCAGCTTTAATCTCGTTAATGGACAAAAATGCTATCCTAAAATCAATATAGCTTGCACAGCTAGCATAAAAAGCTATTTAAATATTTAGCTACAAGTAAAAGATAAACAGCTGGACTTTTTTTCTAGCTAATAAGTGAGAAAGAAGTACTTGTTAGCTACTTCCAAACAGCTAAAGCAGTTAAATAAGGACTGGAGCATTAGCTAGACGAATGCTAATTAATTAATTAGGAACTGAGGCCATATTGATAATTAATAAAGGCTGGAATATAGCTCAGCTCAGTGGAAAATTAAAAAAAAAGCTAGGTATTAGCAGCTAAATTAGTATATTATGCTAAATACAATGAAATAAAGCCAGTGGAAAATGTTGCTAGGTGATAGCAGCTAATGAGGCTAAATTACCTAAAAGTAATTAATGCAGGCTGGAAAACATATTATTCAGTTTAAGGTGGTTTCTGTGAAAGTTGACTTAATGCTGAATTGAGGAAACATCAGCTGCATTGTGCGCCTCCTCCTCCTCCTCCTCCTCGCAGCCCACCAATGGGGAGCACCTATTTTAAAAAATTATTAGCGTCTGTTGCAACACCTCAGTCTTCTCGCACCGGCTGTAGGCGGTATCGCGAAAGAGACGGGAGGGAGGGAGGGAGGGAGGTAGCGGGGGATGAAATGTCGAGCGAATCCGGTCTCATGCGAGGCTGGCGGACAAGACCGAAGAGGCTGCCGGTGTGAGGCTACACAGCCGCTGCAACACCTCTGGAGGCGATGCGAGAGACGCGGTGCAGCAGACACCGGAGGAGCCTATAGGCGCAGACAGACTACTACAACACCGCCTGATGGGGAGCCGCTGATTGGGAGAGGGAGGGAGAGAGAGAATAAGTGAGTGAGAGAGCAAGGACAGCCCATGGTGGAGAAGCTGAAGAGAAGAAGGAGGGAAGACGAGCGACAAGCACAGGGATTAGGTGATTGAACTCGTGATCGTCCAGTTTCAACATCGCCGACGGAGACCCCCAGCCTCCAGTCTCTAGCCTCCAGCCTCCAGCCTCCAGCCGCCGTCAAAGGGGAGGAGGAACAAAAAAACCACGATGGTGATGGATCTGCATTCAGGTAGACCTGGTTTTATCCCTCTGGCTCTAATTAGCCAAATTGGAACATGTTTTTAGTGAGAAATTTAAAAAAGGTGATGGTGGAGGAAGGCTAGGGGGGATATGGGGGGGGGGACTGAGGCTGGCCCGTATGAATTTCAATGCGCCGGACTCAAACGCAGTGGAAGCTTTACACAATCACACTGCAGAAAACTACATTTTATTTATTTTTTTATTATTATTTGGTAGTCTTTTCTTAGTGATGACAGAGCCATTGTTTCCGAGGTAGATGTTTGACAAGAGTTGCAGGTTGCAGCCCCACTGAAGCAGAGATTGTCCCGCTGCTTGATTTACTGGTTCCTGTAATGCTCTGCCTCTGTATGCAGTGAGGTAAAGAGTTTCCT
>JASGAT010395815.1:0-25367 GCA_030220025.1 Chelon auratus
GGAAACCTCTGCTTCCAGCATTAAGCGTTGGTTGAGGCCACAGAAGCTCGGATTGAAGTCAGAAAGTTCAGCACAAACGTTCTCCAGTAAATTCTCATCAAGCTGCAAGTTGGCAAGAGCTCCGGGCGTCACGTGACGCCGCCATATTGGCAGGGAAACTCTGAGGACAAATGAATAGCGCCACCGCTGATTTCAGACCGTCAGAGTTTACTGCGCACTTTAAACGGACAGAAATTGACCAGTACAAAGCAAAACTCGACACGGACCCTTATCATGCCCCAGGTGTGCTTTTTTCGAGCTTCTTTGAAACAGCTGACCGGCAGCATCCGGTTATAATTACCTCATTAACTTTCCTTCACTGAAAGCATACAAGAGCCTGGAGGGGTACACGCAGTCTTCGTGATGCACATCCATATTAAGAGTTAGTCGGCTAAAAATAGTGTCGTCATCACTGGATTGTAAGTGTCTCTTCGTCACAGATATGCCATCATAACGGCAGCATGACGCGGCTTATCACTGTGGCTAAATAGTCTCTGTATGACGTCAATACAGTTTACATGAATGTCTAAATGCGCCACATCATACACGAAATTATTCTTTTATGTTTATTTATCATACAAGTGCATTGGAATCAAGCTGTATCATTCTTGAATAATCTTAAGATTATTAATGGTTGCAAACTTTTACATCATGCTCTCTTGCTTCCATTTTTACACAGAAACAAATACAGAATGCACACTTGAAGTATTGGCCTACATTGAAGAATTTTTCTGAGGGGGTTCACAACGGTAACACAGCTACAATAACAAGTAACTGTTTAATCCTGAATTTCTTTCTCATTGTGAGTAGTTTTAGTGCTGAATGAGCAACACCCCTTTGTAATCCACGTTATAAACATTATGAAAAGAAATCTGTTGGGACATCGTGTTAAAAAACATGCTAAATAAACAAGACATTGGACTTGGAAAATGCTGGATTCCGTTTTATTGCAGTAATACACATCTGCCGTCTTGCGGGATCTTTGGGAATCCTATAAAACGATTTCCCCTTTGCTTGTCCCCGACTGTTCTGGCACCCTGGGGCACAACAGCTGTGGACCATTTCTGCATGTAAAAGCACAAGTCAGTTAGTTGATTGCAGTTGTCAACCGAATAGTAATTCGAAAAGCGCGCTTTCCTGCCAATATGGCGGTGTTGTGATTGCCGGAATCCCATATTCTGTGTAGTTTTCACAAACAGGACATTTCTTGCCTTTGACAGACACTGATGCAAACAAGTTTGTATATAACGTAATTAACGCACACAAGACAGTTCATTAGGTGCACTAATGAAAAACGGTTCTGTTCTAATACCCTGCTCTGAATCTTAGCTTCGTGAAGGTTTTGTTTTGCATTTGTTGACAGTAACAGTTGCACCGACACATGTTTCTATTATTTTGACAACCCTATTTTAACCCTATTTGGGCTAGGCTAAATAACAGAAATACTTTTGTTTTGAATCAAATCCAGTTTAACAGCATCACAAACTAAAATGATCGTACAGTTGAATTAACATCTTTCCTGTTCTGTTTAAATATAAACTGAACATTATAAGAGTCATGAAAGGGAATTTAGTGGAGGACTGTTACACTAGAATGTTCTTGTTTTCGCTAGTGTACCTAATGAACCGGCAAGAGAGTGATATACGTATTTTAATCAATTCAGAAAATCCATTCTTTGTTATTCTTTGGTTGAAAAATGAATGAAGTACTTTTTGAGAAAAAGACAAAAACTAAACTTGGAGGGCTTCTGGTGGCCTCTGGCGACCTACAAATTTAATTTCTGTTGGAGGCTTAAAATGACAAAGTCTGTAAAGATGATGTAAAAATATATACGATATTTCTATTTCATTGAATGTTTCAGACAGAAAGAACCATGTCTTATTTGTGGATATTCAGCTAATAATCAGAATAAAAGCCCATTTAGAACAAATATGTCTCATATACCCACCGCGAACAGAGCCAAGTGGCCTCATCAGAGAGAATTTTTGAATGAGAAGGTTTGATCCAATCATTTCTCCCCAAGTGGAATAAATCCATTCTATTTGTGCATGTTTGCTTCTCAAGGAGTAAACATCAGGTACTCTTGAGAGGATTCAATGAGGGAAAGAAACACAGAGGTTACATGGAGGTGTTTGAAAATTACCATCTCTGACATCTTCTTCTGTTGAACGAATTCAGTGTTGTCCAGTTGACTGGTTTATTATGTTTTGAGGCGTAAACACGTACACCAGATTACATTCAATTGGAATCCCTGATCAGAATGATTTAGATTTGGTTGCACAGATATTGTCCAAGTAAACGTAGCCTCTGTTAACATCACAAACCTTCACTTAACAAGTGAAACAAGCAAAAACAGCATATACACGCGGCCACTTTTAAAGTTATATCTTTATATTTATTTAATTTCCAGACAAAATTCCCATCATTTTTTTAATTATCTATTAATTATTATTAAAATTATCCTCAGAATTACTCTGCTGAACCTGTATTCTTTGAGCAACAACATGCAGCTCTATATTGCTGCAGCACAGCAAGTCTGAAACACATATTTGTCAGTCTCTGATGAAAGAGCTCGGCTTTCTTTCAAACGAAAACCTTTTGCACTCCGTCTCCCACTTTCCCAAGTTAATGACAGTCCTCCTTGCACTTGGCAGACTCTTTACCCACCCATCGTCTCTGAAGCCTAACCTCATTATTAAGTGGACTATATGCAAGGTGTCCAGCGGCTGCATGGTTTGTAATGAACAGAGATGAGTCATGCTACTTAGTTTAATTTGGCATCATAGCAGTCAGTGATAACACAACAAAGTCATATCCAAATGGATGTCTGTCTACTGCTCCACCTTTCACACCTCCTTTTTCATTTTTTCCCCAAAGTGAATGTGTCCATATTTATTGTGGACACGTACAGTTCCCATTTTTTGTAATGCCGCGGCTCCTTGAAGTCTCAGCTGGGCCAGAACAATGTCTGAATTTTAACCTTCTTTTTGTGTCTACCTTTTTGACATTTGTTGAAATTCAAAGATTCAGCATTGTGCATAAGAAAAGATATGAATTCTATTCTATGAATGACAAAACAATGTTTGTTTCACAATCGTACTTTATTTCACAGAAATACAACCAGCAGACAGTGAAAACAGGGAGACCAAAATCTTTTATCTTGAACTGAGATCAGCAGCTCATGCATTTTAAACTGTAGCCTCTTATTGATGCTCCACCACCAAGCTCTGCCCCGGTGGGTCACATTTTGCATTTGACCTACAGAGATCATTGGTATACCATGTAAGCACTTTGAATGGAAATCAGATATTAGATGCTCTAACAGAAGATTAGCCAAAACACCCATGTCAGTTTCTTCTATTGTTGTGCCAACCTTTATTGCGCTCTCACAAAGCTTCAGAGAAAAATAGCATTTTGTAGAGACAAATGAGAGAAAGAAAAGAAATCGAAACAGGTTCTCCAAATTAGCTTTCGAAAACCACTTAAATGTTTGTACAGCATTAACAATTTATCTCGTTTAAAGTGCTTCAGATTAGAATTAAAAAAAAAAAAAAGCTTCATTTGCTTTTTTTCCCCCCACTTGCATAAAAAGGTCGCCTAAAATATAGTGTAGCGTTCCCTCATGTTTTTGCATTAGACTGTATTGCACAGATACTGGAGACAGTGTTTAACTGCCGTGAGAAGCTGACATCAGAGATTATGTAGAGATAAATACAGTGACCTGGCATATTATGGAAAGTCGTATGAACAGCTACACTACAGTACTTTATGTGCTGACACCGTAAACTGCTGTGAAAAAGCTGTGATGAATGTGACAAGTAGTAACACTTGAGTGGTAAATCAGTAAATTCTGTAAAAAAATACATCAGTAAGTAGAGTGCACCACATCTGTTGCTGCTTGGGCAACAAATACGCAAAACCACATGTCAAGTATAAGAGTAGGATGACTCCAGAAATAATCAGAGGCATATTTGTAGTTGGGCGGCACAGTGGCGTTAGCACTGATGCCTCACAGCAAGAAGGTTCTGGGTTCGAATCCAGGCCGACTGGGGCCTTTCTGTGTGGAATTTGCATGTTCTCCCCGTGTCTGCGTGGGTTCTCTCCAGGTACTCCGACTTTCTCCCCCATGTCCAAAGACATGCTCATTAGGTTAATTGGTGATTCTAAACTGGCCGTAGGTGTGGATGGTTGTCTGAATGAATATAATGAAGATTTTACTTTTAAACCATTACCAGGATATAGTAGTAGATATTTCCAGAAAACCAGATGACAGTTTTAAACTTCACAATTTTGTTTTGTTACAACATCAACATGTCCTCAGTGGTGTAAAATCACCTGTAATTACAACAAAAAAAAAACAGACAAGGCAGGGGTATTCAGTTGGTTGCAATATGCAAACTCACCACTAGATGTCCCAAAATCCCACATACTGGTCCTTTAAGGAGTTGTTACATAAACATTAGAGAACAGTAGCTCACAGAATTTATTTAGGCAGCAGATACTTATGTAGCAGCATTAGCATTAGTTGAAATTAGCTTTATTTTGTCTCTTTAGTGCTAAATACTCCAGTGTTTTCTGAAAACAGCTGCATCTGGAAGCAAATAATTTATTATGAGAGTTATGACTGAACCAAAGCAATAAAAAGCTGAAGTGAAATGGGAAACAATCAGCAAAAAGGTGCTTAAATATTCAATAAAGCTGAGAACAGCTTTAGGTGTAGATAGTCTGTGACTGCAATCTTTATGAAGGTTATGGTATTCAGCATTTGTTTAAAATGACTGAGAGAGCTGTTGATTCAGCTGTGTTTTCATTGTGGAGGCTGTGGTTAGTAGTACTGCTTTTGTTTTTAATACAGTTCAACAGCAACACAGACTGCATCCTCCAGAATAATCATACAGTTGAATTATTACCTTTCTTGTACTGTTTCAAAATAAACTGAACATTATAGCCAGCATGAAGGGGGAATTAGTGCAGGACTGTTACATGAGAAAGCATAAAACAACACTGTTTTTCATTACTTTGCCTCGTATTCTGGGGAGTGAGAGAACCAAAAGCTAGAAACTGCAAATATGCCTCCGCATTCGCTCTACTTAAATGTCAGTGGATTTTTGTGTTTACAAGTCAAGCAATGTCCCACAGTTGAAGTCATGTCCATTGTACTGCAAGAAAGCATTTTTATAGATAGATAATGTGCCAAAAAGGTCCATTCCCATGTCATTCATGGTGACATTGTGGAACAACCTTTTCTTCCTCTTGTGCAATGCAGCTTAATAATTTGCAAGTTTTCTGGACAAATAAAGGGAATCAAGAGCCCACATTAGAATTGATCCAAGCTGCAGCAGAGGGTTTTCATCCCAGTTGGGGTTTTGTTATAGCTTAGCTAGCAAGACTGATTGGCTTGACTGCTAAACTGAGCAGGGACATTGATTTGGAGATAGGGAATACAGCATAGGGAGAGAACGATGGCACTGCCCTGCTTTCCTTGGCATGGCCCTGCCTTTGGCCCGGGCAGACACATGCCTCTTTCTCTCTTTTCCAAGAGGAAAACACTGGCAGCCAGAGGTGTCTGGAGATGCACATATACACACGCGCAAATACACACAGCGGGCAACATTGATTTCCTGTTTGGCATTACTTAGCAGTGAGTGACACAGCTGAAGGGATCTGGCTATTCTCTGGACCACAGTGCAGTTGAATGCATTCTGTCTCCATCTCCTATCTTATACAAACACCTTCACAACATTTTACAGACATGCGCAAACAGTCTGACAGGAACAGCTTATCTTGATCATTAGCACCCTCGCTACTTCATCACTGGCCTTTCCTCCTCCTTCATTTTATTGTCTCTGGCTGTGCATCCTTCTCATGCTCTGTATGTATCTTCCTGTCTCGGCTTCCATTTTCATTAAAAGAAATGGGTTTTTCTTGGCTTCACGCAGCCGTGTTGACTGCTTGGGCACAATGTTGAGCCATCCAACAGGTAAACATGTTTTATCAGCCACATCGATCCTCCCTCACAAACACACACATACACAAGCCATTTCTAACCATTTCAAGGGTAATCTAGAGATCTATTTTTGGGGTTTTTTTTGGGATCCAAGAGACAGATGGATCAGCGTGTACACGGGAGAGCTCATTTTGTGAGAGCTCGCCAAATAACGCAAACACGCTTTCATATAGAATTCAAAGTGCGTGTGTCTATTGTGGTGCATTTGTGCAGCTGCTGGGAAGTGTGAACTTATGCGAGTGTCCCCTCTGAGTTTTGTGTCTCTTTGTGTTTTGTCAGAGTCCCTGTACATGCGCGCCTGTATGACGTGTGCGTCCGGATGTGTGTGTGTCTCCTCTGTCTCACTTTGTCTATGTAGGGTGCATTATTGGACGCAGTAGACCGGACTCTGCCAGAGGCATACACCAAGCGGTCACGCGGCGTGACAGAGAAGAGAGCAGAGTTGCTGTCAGAAGGCCTTTTTAACACACTGCTGCTCTTCGTTCAGGGACATTTCGGGAGCGTTTGACTGCAAAAGGAGTGATAAACACAATTCTCCAAAACTCCCACTGAAACGCCACAAAAGCCCCGAAGGCTCCCTACCTGAAAATACCACGCTAATACCTTTGATGTTCCCAAAGAGATGTGCAAGAGAGGGAGAGGAGGAGAGCCGAGGAAAAAAAACGGCAACACACATTTACACCAGGCAGCAGCTCTGCATGTCTAATGAATTCCTGTTAGCTAATGTTTTCATGTGTGGGCAATTAAGTGAGAAGTCAGTTCAAAGAAGTCAGTGTGCATTGTGAAAATGTCTGTCTTCACAAGTTATTTAATTGACTCCCAAATTAGTCTTTATTAAATCAAGCGTCACTTTTCTGAACCTGAGCTCGATTTACTAGATTTTCTACTTTTCATCAAATTACAGCTTCTTAAATGAGGCAGATCACTCATTTGTTCTTTCACTTTCCAGCTTTTGGTAGTTAATTTATGCGTGATGGTAGCAAGTAGCCTTAAATCATTAAATTACTGCGTCTACAGTTTTTTTCTGTTGTCTTATGGTTCACAACTTTGCAACTTAGATATTTAATTTGCTTTTGCTTGCTTAGCATGATGTCTCCTCCTCCTCCTTTCACACTTCGCTGTTTTCTATCTATAAAAGTAACAATTATAACAGCTGTTCTGTGTTTGCACACAGATATGAGTGAGTTTCCATTGTACCTGAGCAAACTTGAGTGTCTGAGTGCTTCAAAGTGCTGCTCTTTTTCTTTACAATAAAGCTAATTCCCCCCTTGCAACCTCCTAATAATATCTCCACCAGCAGCATGGCATTGTTTTTATCAGCCCATATTTCATTTGTAAGTGCTATTTCCACAGAAGGTCTGCAACCTCTTTTTCCATGTACAGGGTTTGAATGTTCACTCTGGATGTAATGTAGGATGTGTAAACCTACAGTGTGGAGCTGTTTTCTCCTTTGCCTGTCAACTCTATGCCTCCTACTTTCATAACCACACAAACACATATTTTCATCATGGAAGTGACTTTGACAAATTTGCTTTTCAGTCACCAGCCCATTTTTCACTTTCACTCTTCGTTCTTTCTTTCTCACTTCTTGTTTTTTCCTCTATTTTTCCCAGGGGCCATCTATTACACAGCAAAGGTCACAATCGTATCACCTGTAGCTATTTAAAACCAAATGCACCTGTGTGTCAAAGGACACAGCTGTGTGACGACAAGTGGACTTCAGCCAGCGGGTATTACAAAAGAAAACAAAAACCTGACTAGACTGAATGGTAACACACTTTTCTTCCATCTGCAGCTTCCATGTACATGTGCAAAGCTTATAAACTCAACAACTGCTCTCCCATAAAATCACATCAATCTGAAAACTGTCTCACAATAAATCACTGTGCGTCGTTGGGAAGATAAGATCCTGCTACATACTTAAGTTTAATCAATTATGATGGAGTTGTGCAAGCTAGTTGAAAATACTGTACAGCAGTCATAATATCAATATCACCAACACAGGTAGTCCCTGAATGGTTCATATAGGTTAATGAGCTCAGTGTTCCTTTGACACTCATAAAGTGTAACAGTAAAACTGTTATTATGGCTAGGAGGAAAAGGGGATAAAAGTCAGTGTCAAAGTGCAGATTTAAGCTCCTCAGGGAATCTTTGGCTTGGGAAGGCATGAGCGATTCAAAGAGATCAGGATCTTAGCTGACCCAGGGTCTATGAGCGTGCCCTGGCTGGAGTCCTCCAGGCTTGAGCTGCTGTACTCTGCATCCCTGCAAGGCTGTGATGTTCTGCGTGGCTGAAGCAGTGACGTACAACACGGGCTCGGAGCCCGCACCTGGGGTCCAGCGTTAAAGCAGGGAAGGCCTCTAGATGGAGGCGGCAGCTGCTTGGTCTGGTAGGCTACAGACCCTACCGGACACCCTGCCTTCGGAGAGGCAAAGCCACCAGTGCCCCCTGGCTTGAGTGCAGGGAGAGACACGCGCTTGTGTAAGCGGGGACGCTGCAGCATGCGAGGGCAAGTTAAAGCAGCAGGTCTAGGAGTGACAGAGTTCTGCAATATCACAGCAGGAGTTCTCCACTCATGCTGTGTCGCAGGCTGAGCTGCTGATACTGGACTGTCTCTGGCAGTTATCCCCTGTGGAGCCCAGGAACCCAGGCAGTGCATGCTGGTGGTGGGGAGATGACTCAGCTTGTCAGGGCCTGCTGGCCCACACGCATCTGCCATAGGAGCTTCAAGAGGATGGTCAGCATCTATATGAGGTGCTTCCTCTAATGCACTCTTTGTGAAGTCACTGTGGCCCACGGTGGGGGGAGTTTTTACTGGTTTTGCCCGGCTGAGGTGCTCGTTGAGACAAGGGTTGAAAGGCTGTAGTATTTGAGGCTGCAGAAGAGAGGAAAAATATGTGAAAAAGGACACAAAATGAAATCATTGATTGAACAGTCAAGTGTGCAAAGGCATAGTTGTTTTTTAACATGTCCTAGAAAAGGCCAATATACATAAATCTTCCCCCTTTTTAGTCTCTTTCATCAAAACAATTAATTGCTCCTGTAAAGGAAACTCTGAATCAAAAAGTTAACTACAAATTCTGCCTTTCTTAGACTCGTTTACTCTTTATATATCACATTGCCAGTCATTGAACTGTTCCTAGAATGGGGGAGGTACAAGCACAGAGGAAGCCCTGATTCAGCACTTAATAACAACCAGAGGGGAATAACCTTGCCATCTGAGCGTCTGGAATCTACCGAAGCCTTTGAGTCATTTTCTGATCGCTGCTGCAGTGGGACTTTAAAACATTCAAACTGAGAGCTACAATGCCTGCTGCCTGTGTAAGGCCATGCTGTGCTGTTGAACCACATGAGATTTGGACCAACCACGGTGTTGTCCTCCACTTGGGGACATACGGTTTATGAGCACAAAATGATGAAAAACAGTATGATCTAATAGAATATTTAACAGAACTTCAACAGTCTTTGTGATGCTGATCATGTTCAATACTCGATGTGTTAGCGAGAAGCTAATTATCCAGCGCAGAAACATAAAAGCTCAACCCCCTGCCTCTCTGACACACAAAAACTCACAAAGAGAGTTAACATTCCTCTCAGCACTTTTGTACTGACTTTGTTAAGATTATATGAGTGTTTGTGATTTATCTTTCCATTTCTGCTTTATTTGTTTTGATGTAGCTACCGAAAAGCAAACAGTGATACATGAAATGCAGATAATTGAGGTTTTACAAGAGAATTTGTAGTGCCATATGATAATTTTACCCTTTCTTGACAACATTTCAAGATAAACACCAGATTATAAAACCAGGCAGATAGTGATTATTATATCCATCAAACTGCCAGCAAGCATAGAGTTGCTCACATAAAAAGAATAAACTTATCCAATATACAAATACATTTTATAAGACCAGAATATCTATACAATACTGTGCGATACGACTATTGTCAGCCTATTTAGTTTGGTACCAAATGTGTAAACTATATTGACGGTTGTGCTGCTTTTACCATCAGAAACCTGAGACATAACCCACCTGGAAAAATCTAAAGCTGCTAAAAAGCCTGAACTCACTTTTAGCAGAGACATGCCCCCCTCTGAAGTAAAAAGATCTCAGAGGACATGTGTATATATAGCTGCACTGGTCAGGTTGCTGTTGCAGCCATCAGTCATTTGTATTGCGAGCAGGAGCAGATGTCCGGGGCCACAGCTCCCTCTCCTGGTCACCTGGCACAATGCCTTCACTAGCCTGTTACAAAACCTTTGTCCATCCCTCAGTGTCGCGGTGTGACAAAGAAAGCATGCAAATGTTGTTTTTATGTTTCATGTTTGTAATGTTTCAGTTGTATCTTAGAAGAGCTCCGATTAGTCTGCCTGATAAAAAAGAGTGAGCTGTCCATGCTGAGGATGCAAACCACATATTGCAGAGATGTTAAAAATGAATTCAAGATTATCAAATGTGTTAATATGAGCTTATTTTGTAATTTGTTCCTGTCTCAACTGATGAAAAACTAACAAACAGCAACATCCTAAATACAGGCTTTATTCTATGTCCCTGTCTGTCTCTGTGTGGTTCATGAGAATCACAGAAGAAAATTGTCTCCGGCAATTTACTGCCTTTAATTACTTTACTAGGCATGTGATGAGTGCATATTTATATCTTTTTTCAAGTTAGTAAAAAGGCAGTCAGTGACAGCAACATGCAGCATGCAGGGAAACCGTGAGGATTTTTTTTGCATATACAGCTGTTTGATACAGACACTAATCATTAGCAGCTATCATTTTGAGCTCGTCACTGCGCTGCCAAGAAGTAAATATCTCAGCTCACTAATGATGCTATCGCTTTAACAGAAAATCACCGGGCTAACAGAGAAACGTGCCAATTTGTGACACCTGGAAGATGCCATGGCCCAGCATAATCAATCTCAGCTCCAGTTTCTCTCACTGTGAGAAATGGATTGTAATTAGAGAAGCAACATGCAAGAATGTACACAGTGGAAAGGATGTGAATGATTTCTCTTTAGTTACTAGGCAGGAGGTGTAACTGTAGCACACAGAAAGGTGGGATTGTCAAGATGGCGGCACTCTATTTTAAAGTTAGATTTATATAACTTTACATATAGTTTGTGGTGGAATACAGGCTGTGTAAAGAGGGTGAGAATGTGTGATTAATTGAAGCTGTCTTATGCCTGCTGTGCTTAACGTCTGTTGATAGGGGAGGCTGAATAAAGGCGATTGCTCAGGACAGCAGTAAAATGAATTCACAGCCAATTACACAGGGTTATTCTCTTTAATACACTTCACTCTTCAAGGTGAAGATCTGGAAGAATTTAAGCAACTGTAGAATCAAAATACAGAAAACCAAATCCACACTGAAGGATTTACCAAAGCATGCACATCGATTCTTAATTTGACAAGATGATGATAATGAAATACACCATAATAAATGAAAAGACACCAACGAAGAACAAAAACAAGGCAAAATTATTTTCAAAACCCAACACGAAACAACAACTGAAACACCAAACTCTCCAGTGGAGCAGACAAAAAAGAAAAAGTCCAAACTGAAAACCCAAAGCACATCATGCAAACCCAGATGTAGGGCATGCTTCCGTCAAGCCACATGTGGCCAGAGCACAGCCCAGCGTGCAGGAGGTGGGGACTGAGAGGGCGGCATGTCGATTTCATGTTAAAGAAAAGGTTACTGTACCACGCCATGTCAGTGAAGTACTGCACTAGGTGCTCCACTCCTTGCATAGGCATTATGCGTGAGGAGGCAAAGGTAGACGAGAGAGAATTTGGGAGATTTGTTTGCAGATTTTTGAAAGACAAAGTACAGAGTTGAGGAGAGAAAGTGGTTAAAAGACAGGAAGAGAAGGTGAATGAGATGCAAGAGACAGAGATAAAGAGAGGGGAAGTGCAGACATGTAAGATTATTTGGTTTGATACATTAGAAACCATGAATTAAAACAAAGCCTATGCGAGCTAAGGTCACACATTAGCTCCAGAAACAAACCAATTTAATGCAACATTTCTCCAGCCTCTATTTATTCCAATTTTGTCTCTAGTTTTGTTTTGCAAAGACCTTTGTTACTGGCAAGAACTCTCTGCTATTTTTTTTTTTTTTTTACAGCCAGGGCTCCCACTGGGAAATCAGAGCCTTAGTGGTTCATCCAGTGAAACAGAAGTACACTTGTTTTCCTTCCAGTCATGGCTCGTCATCTTATATCAAAACGTGACAGCACACTGACTATACTTTAGTATATTTCAATTAGACCATGCAATCTGCTGGTAGTAGAAAATGCACTTTCACTGAATGGTAGGCTGCACCCATATATTTGTCAAAATGGTGTATAAAAACAAGTGCATTTGATATTGAAATAACTTGAAAAATACAAATAAATACACCTGTGCCACCACTTTCTCACCTCCGCACTCGATACAAAGCTGAGCCCCACTGAGAGAGATCAAAGGAGCCCAGCATGGTTTCTTTTGTTGTTGTTTTTTATTTTTTTTTCTATTTTGTGCTATTCACTGTCACATATGTGCATTTTCTATTTACCCATTGTCATTCTCTTTACCTGCCTTCCCTACTTGCTGCCTCGTCGACACAGCCTAATACGAAGTCTCTTTGTTGTAAGGCTCACTGAGATAGGTGAGGTTGTTGTGACTGTGCTGTCACGGTTTCAGCAGTTCCATCTTTCTCAAAGTCAAACTGTTTTAGTCGAGTGAAAAATGCTGCACCTTTCACTTTTATATCAAAAGCAAAATCTTGTTGTGTGTATGAAAGGCAGAACACCCATCCTCTGATGGGGGGGGGGCTATTATAGCACTCATTTCCATTGTATAAGGATGCCGTACCTACTGCATGTTATGGTAAATGTATCACAATGATGCACTACAAATGTTTCTGAATGAGAACTGAGCAGCATTGGAAACACCAGAAAATTGATTGTTAAGGTAGAGAGAAAAACAAGAGAAAAAACTTTTTTGCTTGTTGCTAATCTTGCACACAAACAGCCCTGTAACCATGCAAGTGAAAAAAAAAACAAGCTCCTACTAACTGAGACAAAAGTATTTAAGGGTTTTATCAGGAGACAAAGTTAAACTTTTTCAGGCTATTAACAGGCCCATGGATATGTTGTGTTATAAAAGGATAGAGAAAAAGCTGCAAAGGATGTTAGTGACTCACTCTGTCTGCGCTGGGGCATGCTGGTACGGGTCATGCCCTGGTGCTGTGCCTGCCACGGGGACAGCAAGGGGGTGGGCAGCACACCCTACACAGAGAAAAACACAAAGGACAAAAGGCATGACATACCAGACCACACACATACGCAGAGGCATGCTCACATGGAAAACAACACTCACAGGCATAAACACATTGTTAATGAGTATGGATAGCCCAATTAACACAGCACACAAAAACACACGCAGAGGCAGTCACAGGCACTGGCACACAAAGACTGATCATGTCAATGTTAAAGCCATAATTCCTAAAGTTTTGTTGCAATAAAAACTGTGTTTTAGTGCGAATGAGATACACAGAATTAAGCTCTAGCAATAAATTCCCTTTCTTGTTTCACCTTAAAAAGCTTTTTTTGCTTGAAAAATGCCTCCAACAGGATGATATATACTCACACGGGCTACATACAGAATATATATAATGTTTATAGTGAATGAAATATTAAATACCAGGATCCATCTTTCATGACATTCATGTTTTATGGATCCATGTTCAATTCAAAATAAAGTTCAATGGATTTGAAAAGTCATGACACGATACGTGGCCCATTTAAATGAATCTGTGCTTTGAAGTCACACTCTTTTCATCTTTGCTGATTTCTGATAGCCTTGCGTCTCATTTGATGTGTGTATCATCGTGCTCTGTCTTTATGTTGTTTTGCCTGCAAAATTTGTTTTCTTCTGACTGTAATTCTTCTTTAACATAAATAGTCTATTAAATCTATCTACCTTTAAGCACTGTCACAATATGATGGCATCTGAATACTATTTCTGACCAGTGTCTGTTCCCCAGCTCTCATCAGACAAAGTGAAGGGGCAGCATGGCCACTGTGTTAAGCAGACAGAGAGACAGAAACTGTACCATATGCTGCTGCTTCTTTAGCCGTGGAGATGGCCACTAATACAGAAAAGAGGGGTACCAAATCTGTCTGATGGCAGAAGAAACACACATGGAGAGATAGAAGACAACAAGAGGAAGGTTGCAAGTTCCCAGCAGGCCCAGTCCAGGCAATTTCAAAGCCCTCCTAGTGCGACTGCTGGAGGGGAGAGCAATGAGTTTTCCTGATCTGCTCTCGTCCATGTCCCTCCTTGAACACCAGCAACTGTTTCAGCAGGAGGTCTCGGCAAAAGCCTCCCGTCGAGAGAAATAGGCGATGAGAACAAGAGGACACTTTGGAGGGCTCTCGGATGATTCTGACAGTATTAGGCAGCTTTATTAGAAGTCCGCGGCAGCTTAGGCTGTCAGTTCTTTACCTTTTCCTCTACATGAAGGCTCTCCAATGAAGAGCTGACAGAGCTTCACAAGGGCAGTGAGACAGAAATTGGTAAAATGTGATAGATATATTTGATATATTCCATGAATTGTGTGAAACTTTTTTTCATTGTTCCCCCATCAGAACAGAGACCCTGGGTTAGATGGCTGGTAGCAATACTTTTTCATGGGATTATAAACAAGTGTAAATGAATAAAAAAAAGAAATGAAGAGATAGAACAATAATAAATGATGTCAAAGCATAATGTGTAGTTTTTTGAGATATTATTCTTCTCAAAGAGAAATGGCTTCCTTATCAGTATTCAAGGTAGTATTATGTTCACCAGAGCCAACTCTCAGATACTCTTTGGGTTTGTAGATCTACTTCTTCTGTGCAGAGTCCCTGAAGCAGATGGCGAAAACTTGGAAAAGTAGGGCAAGAATTTAAAAGTCAAGCAAAAGTTGTTCTTTGTGTTCCTGCAATCCTTTCGTCAAATAACAACAGTATTTAGTAGACACGGACGTGCCCCTAAAGTTGCTTCTCTCTGCTTAGATCCTTTAATCCACTACACAGAGCTTTACGTAGTTGGCTACAGCTAATACCTCAGGTCTGGCTGCAATGCCTCACTTCACTGACTTTGTCAATTAAATCCTCACCTGTCCAAGATTGTATGCATTTGTGTCTGTGATGCAAGGGGGGTGACAGAGGGGATGAGAGGTTCAAGAGGTAATGTCAAGATCTGAAAGTGGAAAACTTTCAACCCACAGCTTAACACTGATCACTAACCCTCGTCGCTCTCATCACTCTCTCGGTGACAGAAAATTGATATCATTACATTTGAGGTATGAACTCAAGATGAGTTGTAATGTCAAAGAAAGAATGACAGAAACATAGATACATGGAAATAAAGAAATCACTGAAGCAAGCAAGAAAGAAAATAACAGTGAAAGAGCAAAAAAAAGGCAAGAAGGGAGGTGTGGGAAGAAGAAGAGGATGTTTAAGAGGCAGAGAGGGAGTAGGAGTGGTAATTATCCTTTCTGTCTGCAACTGATGAAACACTGCCTATTGTGTTGTCATTGTTTCACTGCTGCTGCTCATATGCTTGTTTGTTTATCTGGGTTATTAACAAGGTCAGCTCCCCAGTCCTCAGTCGGCTGAAGTCATTGTTCAGTCACACCGAGCGTGTCCCGTACTTGAGTATAAGCGATACATGTGGCACATCCCACTCAAACGCACAAAAACAAATGCAGACAATCAGAGTCTCTCTCACGCACAAACCCAGAAAAAGAAAACACACTGACATACAAACACATGGCTGTGTAGTTTCCTGTTGTGCTACAACTGAAATTACAAAAATCCCACTGCTCATGTTTGTTGCAAAAAGGGGACAAGGAAAAACACTTCTGCTGCTGTGATTTCTTCAGGGAGCTACTCACAAAGATTATTTCTCTAAAAGTGACATTTAAGTAGTTTCTAATGCCATACTACATGTGTGTCTTGTGGCGACAAACCTGTCCAATATTTGTTTGCATTTTATACATAGACAAACACAGCATACTCCATATTGTGAGAGGGTTTTTTTTTTTCCCTGAGCATGCTTTTGGACTCAAAATTGGATTGTAAGCAGATTAAAATGAGAAGCTGCAGGAGCCGGCGCTCAAAGCAGTTGGTTAGGATGTGTTGCCAAAGCCGTCCTACAGACTCAGTAAAGAGATGAATGAAGAGATGGGTTAACGCAGCCTCCAGCCTACAATGTTTCGGATCCTGAGAGGAGCTAATGGGAATGAATGGCTTCTGCTGGGTGAATATAGTAACTGAAGCTGCTGCATAAATAACGAACTCTGCACTGAAAGTAAATGCCCATAAAAAGGCACATGTAAGGGTCATAGGTCATAAGCTTACTATTTTGTTATACTCTTAATCTGAGTTCAGAGCACAGTGAGAATTCTCAGATACCCATGTCCAAGATGTTGGCGGGACACAGCTATGGAGTTTATAGCTCCCACTATCAAGGTGAACATGCTACCCTCTGGGCTACCGATAAGGCAAGTATATAGCTACATTAAAGCTATAAAAAGATTACAGCTACTGGCCTTTGACATCATAATTAATCTGATCCTTTCAGTAAAGCGTTAAAAAAGGGAAAGAGTTGCTCTGAAGCTATGATATGAAAGCACTTTAAATGTCAGAGGAGAAGAAATCAACAGAAGAGAGCACTGAACAGTGAAATAAAGACAGCCAGACTCAATAAATGCGCAAGTGTAGAAATAGGAATATTTGTTCAAAAAAAAATAAAAAAAAATGGCAAGGGCTGGAAAGGGATGGATAGACTCAAAAAACATACTGAAAACTGTGAAAAATGTACAAGTACAAGTACAACTACTGAACCCAAGCTCGCTGAAAGTGCGAAGCCTGTCAACACTATGCCAAGGGCTATGATACCGTCTAAAAATAAAAAAATAAACATATTTTTTATTTCTTCTTGCAACAAAAAAAAAGGTTCATAGCTAACCTTTAAGAGCAATTGAATCTTCTGAAAAGTAAAATATCACTAACGATAATGTGTACATCCACAATGCTGCTAAACAGAATGAAGGAAACGATCCTGATGCTGTAGTAATGTAGATTAAAGGGAGAAAGAAACAGGATATGGTGTGAAGCAGAAATATCTAAAAACAGGAGTCTGAAAATGAGAAAAACAGTCTGACTGCGTTTTAGCGCGTTATTATGCACCAGGTACTACAGGTCACAGACAGACGTTCCCACCATGGAGATGATTCCCATTGAGTACAGCTAGCCCTGGTTTGATGGTTGCCATAGCAACTGTTAAACCATATGTTCTTGCGGCAAGCAGAGATCTACTGTAGTTAGTAAGCTTGCTTGTTTTGTCCTTTATTTTTCCTCCTGTAGTCTGTGTACTACATTCAAATATATGCTTATGCACAGTTGATAATCATTATATTGCCTATATGTTTGTATTAGCTACATTAAAGCAGATGACTGTGAATCTCTTTGGAGAAATCTTCAAAAATCCTATTCTTTCCTCTGTGTAATCTCCTAATACTGCTTATGTCTGCCTCTTTGTGTGTGTCTTAGTGGCCTTTTAGCTGAGAGCAGGTCAATTAGGGGAGTGTTTACTAGGCACCCTGCCTGTGGCACTCCTGCTACTGAATCAATACTTGGCTGCCACACAGCCTTCTATTGTGGCATGATGCTGAACACACCGAACGCATATATCTATCCATCTTCCACCTCTCTCTCTCTCTCCCTCTCTCCCTCTCTGTCCTCCACTCCTATTCCCGTAAATCTCGTCATTCTCCATCCTGCCAATCCTAACACCAGCCTCATGACTCCATGCTCAGTGAGATCTGAGTATTAAGGGTGGAAGACAGTGTGAAAGGCGCATTGACGACATAATAAAATGCCATTCCGTAAAGAGAGGACACGCGATTTAACCCTTCAGTACAGTTGTGAATAATTGCAAAAGCCTTCAATTAATATTTTGTTTCCTGAGGCTACAGATACGAACAAACCAAACAAAATGTTTTATTTGTACTAAACAATTAACAAAATGTTATCAGCGTTTTGCCAGAGAACGGCAGCATAGAGCCAATAACTAACTGACTGGATTAATAAGGCCAGCAATATACAGCATTCAAAGAGTCAGTGTATGTAAATGTTGAGGTTCTATGGCCACTACTACCCCAGATACATGCCTATATATCAAATGTATTATTTCGCTTGAATTACTAAGGACGTAAACGTTCAGACTCACGGCATGGCTCGGTGGTCTCCAGTATGTCTGGGTAGCCTTGTCATAGTGGTGCTGCGTCCGTTTGTCCATCTGCCTGTCACTCTGTCGTAGTGAGGAGGGAGCCCTCTGCTGGTGGCACTGACACCTGACCTGCCGGCCTTGAGCGGGCTGAAGAGGGAAGGAGGAAAGAGAGAAAGTTTGTTACACAAAAACTTTTCTTTTCCTGCTTCTGCTATCCTGCTGCTTAAAAGCTCGCCACTTTGTACAGCAATCAAATCAAAATGGGCAAAGGAAAGTGTAAAAAGACCCAAAGATTTTGAAAGCACTTCACATTCACTACAATACCTACTGTGCACATTGAGTCACCTAAATTCAACTTTGCAATAATAAATGGCTAGAAACCTAAAAGAACGAAGTTGTCATGTGAATGAACACAACAAAACGGCATTGGCCAAAACAAATTGCATTTTCTTCCGCATGTATATTTCTTCTTGAAACACTTGGTGACGTTTCATCAAGGAATGAATATTGTTAAGACAAAGCAATCATCCAGATATGACTTTAACGCGAAAGAAAACTGGGAGTCTTCAAATTATCACACATTTTTGATTAAAATTAATGGGCATGTTAGGCAAATTAGGGAAAATCAAGCCCAGGTTGTAAATGGCTACAATTACCTTTACATAATAATTTAAAGGTCCTGCAGTTAATTAAACTGCCTGACATTTACTTTGAGCACATGTTCCCCACAATACTGCCTCCTTTTTCATCAGTCAAAACCTTCACTGACTGTACTTTTTGTAAACTCAAAAGATTAGCTCAATCCATTACTAAAACTTAATGTCAGGGCAAATGATGGTGTGCTCTTAATCATTTATTAAGATTTTATTTTTTTAAATTTAGTGCCAGATCTCACAAACTTTCTTCTGTATGTGACTAAATAGCATAGTGACATGTACTTAGCTGCAAAGAGCGCAACAGAGTCTGACAGAAATTGCTGGATTTCGCCAGCCTTGGTGAAAACTTCAATGCAGCTCAAACAAGACGAGTGCATAATAACGAGCAGTCTGCCTTAACAGCGGTGGAAGCAGCATCCAAAGCTGCTTTCTGTCAAGTAGCACTGAGAAATCAGTTTTCTATCTCTGATAGCTCCACTTTTCTCTCTCCCATTTTTTCATTTCTCGACCATTTTTTCCTTTTAGCCACACACGTTCACAATATACTGCAATAGACTATGTCCCTGCCACACACAGCTCCTCTATTGTTTTCTCATTACTCTATTATGTTCAATTTAGTGAGCTGTTCCCCACTTCTGTCTCTCAGCAGTTTCTCCTTAATGCATTCACCTCTTTCTATTTACCTGACTCTCTTTGATATTACCGCTTAACCAGTTTCAAGGACAAACACCAGTTTCAGTCTCCTTTCACTGTCTAATTTTACATATAACCTTCACAGACGCAGAACCAATTTTGTTATTTTCTTACAAGCAGAAATTCAGAGTTTGTCAGCACATTAAACTTATTCAAACTCATTTTTTTGGGGGGTCATTGTTGTTCAATCCTTTACTTAAAGCAAGAGAACGCACCATCCTTTGAATTCTTCTGCCTTTGGGTGGCTTCAAAATACTTCAACACAGTAGATATTTCTGTTTCCCTTTTATTTTGTTTCTGCTCTCACCAACATTTTCACTCCTTCAGCCCCTACACTCATTAAAGTCAGCCACAGATCTGAAAACATGTCCTAGCTTTTTTTTACTCTCCTTGCCTGTTGAGGATAAGGGTGCAACAATATTTGTGCTGACTGAAGAACACGCTGTGGGTGGGTGCTAATTCTAATTGGAAGGATAGTATGCGGCAGCAAGGCTGGCGGAGAGGCCGCGCTTTGACATTTTGTTATTTCTCGATATGGCGGGGATTTGAATAATGTCAGCCAGGCATACGGTTGTTTGGCTAACAAGGAAGCCTGGTCAAGACACAAATGAATGTTAGAGTGGAGATGGAGGCAGCAAAAGGAGAACAGAATGGTAGTTGTTGGTAGGCAGGAGTAACATACTGGAGTGCATGCAGGAGTTCAGAAACATACCCAGCGGCTCCCACCGACAATGAATGGTTAGTCCTCTCTGAGTACTAGAAATCTGAACAGTTGCTCAATACATAGTCTTCCGCATTGCATGATTTTATCAATCCATCTGTTTATTCACACTTTATTTCATTTGTACCATCTGATAAAAGTGGGATTGGTGCAAACAAAAGATAATAGAAGGTAGTAGCAATGGCCAGACATGCTTAACTATCTCTGATCTGTAAAGAGAATTGGTGTCACGAGGGTGAACCATCAGAAGAGAAGCAACATCCTTGCAGCACATGAAAGCAAAATGAAAGCAATAAAAAAACATGAGCACTGGAGCTATTGCAGCTGTTTGCACATGCTCAAGGAACACAACCCTAGATCTTGTAATTCCCAAAAGAAAATGAGCTTGTATTGATATTCTGTGTAATGCACTGACATTCAAGGAGCATGAGCCTTGATCATTTACTGCCAGTGAAGAGCCACAATATCTACAACTACATGTTGCTCATAGACACTTCATGTAGAATATGTTATAAAACAGTAATATGAAGTTCCAACCAGCTTGTTCTTCATATATGTTTTGAAAACTGAAAAATATTGTGAAAGAAAATACTAATGGCATTTTCATGATTGTTCCTTTTGTGACCTTTCTGTTATTATTATTATGTCTGCCTGTCATGAAAGAGGGATCCGTCCCCTTCCTGAGGGTTCTCCCTTTTCCTTGTTTGTTCCTTATCAAGGTTGTACAATAATTAAAAAGCTAGTCCAGTTTTACATGCCTGTCAACACTCGCAAAGCTCACAACTTGAACTGATATGCCTCCCTAAATTGTCCTCAAGTCAAATCTTAAACCCATGATTAAACACAGGTTACAACCACTACCCATGTTTTTTCTTAAGTGATTGTGTAGATACACGTAGGCTATTTGGCAGAATCGATGACCAGTTTTTTTTTTTTGCTGCTCTAGATAAGATGCGAGGTCATTGCCCTTTGCTTTGCACAAAAATAAACTGGCTGCAAGCTCTAATTCATATTACAGACTACATACTTTTCAAAAAACAAATATCACAGGCAGACATAAATTACACACTGTACTCGAATGAAAAACTGTACTGTACCCCTGCCTTGTATTTGCGCCTGGTCTGGCGCAAATACAAGGCAGGGGTGCAAGGTATTCTTGCAATTGAATGCACTTACATATTACACTGTAAGATTACGACTCCTGTATAGATATATATAGTACCCTTTTCAGACATCTCCTTTGTATCCGTCCTGTTCACACCAACTCACCATTTGTTCACGCTGATGTTGTTGTTGTTGTAGCTGTTGACACTGCACTGTAAGCTGAGCAATGGTCTTGTCCCGACTCCTCAGCTCCTCTCTGAGCATCTGTATTTCTTTAATCAGCGCCTCCAGCTGAAAACACACACGCATACACAGTGCGCTGTATAAGTAGACTACCTCAGCTTATAACTGGAGAAAAATGTTTATAGTTACGTATTTACATACAGTATATATACAGCGTACTCAGTCAATCATTCTAAACCTAAGGTAAAGTGTCTCACCTGTGTTGCAGTGGTATTGTCTTCAGTCTCCTCAGGAACATCTGCTGGAGAGTCTGTATCCTCAAGCTTTAAAAAAAATAAAACACACATTCACAGGAGGGGGCACACACACACACACACAGAGTACATAGTGAGCTGAATCAATGACAATTGCCTTAGGCGTGCCTCAAGAGCAATACTTCACTATGGTGGAATAATTTTACACTTTAGCACATACACTCCACCGACCCTGAACTGTCAGCCACCAGTGGTAGATACCAGAGGCAAAGTGTGTTTTTGAACATTCAAAATATTTATTTTATTGATTCTCAGAAATGTCCTCACTTTAGGCTGGTGCCTGCATAAATAAGTGTGGCACTTTGTGTCTAATTTCATTCCACAGCAGGTCCAGATTTAATCTTGCAACCCTAACCCTTTTTTTAATTATTGTCTTAATTATTTGATGAATAAACTGTCAAAATACAAAGGAAAAACAAAAATGATCATATCTCAAAACAATATCTTTCCATCAGTCATGATATATAGCTACTACATTTCAACAGTACATCACACTACTTTGTCAAAGTTTCGTAGTCCAGTCTACAGGTGTGAACTGAGTTGAGCTTAAAGTTTGACTCTACAGTAAAGTACAATGAAGCAAAGATCGATAAACAGTCAGGCTGGGGGCTCTTCTTGCAGTTATTGCCTAGAGCCCAACCCAACCCCAGCCCAATAAATAAATAAAATAATGGGCCAAAAGAAACATTTTCCTTCTTGAGGCCATACAGCCAAAGTGTTTGCAGAGAGCACACTAAACACATCTGAAGCAGACGTTTGATTTAAATGCAAACGCAAAAACAATTTCGTATGCTGTAGATGCTGAAATCAGTCAAGGCATTCAAGATAATTTCACGCACTCAGTGTGAAGTGCTCTGCGTAGTTCTGCAATCGGCTAGATTGAGATGTGTATTTGCAGAGTGTATGTTTTGGATGCTCATCTGATATGTACAGTAAGTGCGCATTTCTATAGCCCATATCTTTTATTTCTGTTTTCTCCCGCCAACCTGATCTTTTCATACCCTTCAAGTAGATTTCTATGATTGACAGTGATGGGTCTATTAAGTGATCACATAAGCACATACACTGCCACACTCAGACCTAGAGTGAGGGTACAATGCCAGAAGGCAGCCAAACAAAGGAGCACAAAGGTATAGATGGACACATGCTAATGGCATATAACATGCTCTCAGACTGCAGTACATTAAATGCACTAGCAAAGACTAGATGCCCACTGTACATCTTACCTATAAACATCTGTGTTAAATCTGTTTATATATACATCATCCAACCAGAGTAAATATAATCAATCAATGTAACTAGATATTTGAACAGCCCACCAACACTTAAAAGTGAAACCATATTAACAAATAAAATTTTGTCAGGACAAGAAACTATCAGAAAATACTTTTCACATCACTCTGCTAAAAATCTGAGCACAGTGATACACTGTATTCCTGGCAAACTTAAGAAGATTATTCCAGCTAACCCCCTAGCAAACTAATACAAAGCTGTATTTAACAGACAAAAGAGACGCTGGAATTAAATCCTGACAGTAAACAGTATGTGGCCTATTTATAAGACCCAAAATAAAAGAGGGTGGTGACAGGATCTGCATATTATTTGTGTGTGACATAATCATAGACCCGTGCAAAAGCACAAGAATGATTCAGAACATATCACACCGACACTGATGTCTCTCTCATTGGACATACCAAACAAACAGGAAAAAAAAACACTCTATGTACTGTATGTGTCTGTGTGAATGCATTTGCATAAAATATAAGTATAGCCAAGTACACATGCAGTATTTTTGTTCTCTTCTAAATGTGGGGTCTAACCTGCAGTAATGTTTTGAGCCTGAGCAGCTGGTTCTTGAGGAGGCTGCAATCCTGAGTCATGTGTTCGAGTGTGAGCTCATCCAACATCGGCACATAGCCATGCTGCCTGCTTTCCGATGGAACAGATCGTGAAGACATTCTTGAAGTTTTGAGACCATCATAATGTTGAAAGACATGAGCCCTAGAAAGAGACAGAAACAAACAGTTCAGGACAATGTACATTTAATGATGAACTTTTGTCATCCTTCCTTTTGGCAACTGGAAACGTGAATTTGAAAGTCTAACCAACCGGTTATCATTGTGGAAGCGATCTGGTCCACTCCAGCGGTGGTGCTTACGGCGTTGCCCTTGACGACTGGCCCGTTCCGGGCGCTCAATATGGGACATCCTATCAATGTCTGTATAGAATAGAAGAGCACAGTGAGACAGAGTAAAGGAAAATAAGTTAGATTATATTATGTTTTAAACACCGGATTCAGTTGACGAATATAAAGTGATATTTTCTAGATCCAGCACACACGCACAGTTAAAATACAGATTTGTAAAAAGGACATTACATTGTCTTATGTTCTTTTCTTGGTGACTTACTAACCTGGTCCATATCTGCCCTTACACCCTTACCCTGACCTAAATCTGACCTTAATACAGAAATATAATGATTTGTGTCATGTGCACTTGCTTCTTGTCCCCAAAAGGGTGACAGGAGCCTTCAAACTGACTGTATAAACAGATTTATGTCCCGACAACATGGGTAATATGCACACACTCACACAATGCACAACTATGAATAGCTTGCGGTAATGAATAATGCCGGGCATATTTCAAAAAGCTTCAGAATATCTGCATAAAAATCATGATATGATCCATCTCATACTCTATTTCTCTCGACTGCCTCCACCATCAAATGCAAACACTTGCTCACACACATAGTGACAGGCCATTTCATTTTCAAGGAGGTAAAAGGACACAGTATTTGGCAACACTCAATAGCATATAGCTGTGAAATGAACCATGACTGCAACAAAATTGACAACTAACAGAGCGCAACCTCCAGGAAATCAAAAGGACCCCTGACTTTCTATACGCGTGATAGTCTTTGGACTGAAAGGAAAAGAAGAGAGGAGATAAAGAAAAATGGAGATAAAGAAATATTGGCAGATTCAAAGACCCAGTCCCAGGAACTCAGCATAGGTGGTTAAAATACTTTACCCAGAGTGCCAGCACATAGCACAGGAGCAGACAGCCTGATTCACACTGAACTGTTACATTCCAGGAGACCTAAGTGATCCCAGAGACTCTTTCTCAGCTCAGAATAAGTCCGCGCAAAAAAAGTAATACAATCCGAATATATTTCCAATAGAAAATAAATCCATAAAGGGTTAGAAACTCAGACGGAGAGTAGAGAGAAATGACTCCTTGTCCAGTCAGCTGAGGAGCTGTTAAAGGGCCTGAGAGAAAGTCACGACAGCTCCCACCCTGCCTGGCCCTGTCTTTGTTGACAGCCTTGTTTTTCTGGGAACTCCCTAGGAACTGGAGCTCGGGAGAAAGGACTGTGGTGGTGGTGG
>JASGAT010395816.1:0-31085 GCA_030220025.1 Chelon auratus
GGAGCAATGGAAGAAGGTCATGTGGTCTGATGAGTCCAGATTTACCCTGTTCCAGAGTGATGGGGGCATCAGGGTAAGAAGAGAAGCAGATGAAGTGATGCACCTATCATGCCAAACTCTGAAAGAGTGGTTCAGGGAGCATGAGACACCATTTTCACACATGGATTGACCACCACAGAGTCCAGACCTTAACCCCATTGAGAATCTTTGGGATGTGCTGGAGAAGACTTTGAGCAGTGGTCAGACTCTCCCATCATCAATACAAGATCTTGGAAAAAAATTAATGCAACAGTGGATGGAAATAAATCTGGTGACATTGCAGAAGCTTACTAAAACAATGCCACACCAAATGTGTGGTGTAATCAAAGCTAAAGGTGGTCCAGCGAAATATTAGAGTGTGTGACCTTTTTTTTGGCCAGGCAGTGTATTTTTCTGAACTACTGAATATTTTCTGAACAGACTATCCCTCTCAGCCCTCAAGCTCTATTTGTGTTTACGCAGCTGGTGCCAGTAGATGCTTCAGTATTAAACACAACTGAAGCAACGAAGCACAAGAACCCACAAGGTATCACACCAGTAAAGAGTTTTGATAACGTGAATGGAAAATAAGAAAGAGCAGTTATATCTGCCATCGAGCCCATGCTTGACTGAAGGTGGCTCGGATAGTTTCCAGTGCTGTAGTTCAACTCTCTTAACTGTCTTTGCTTTGTGGCACAGTCAAGGTGACAACTATTTCTGGTGTCGGGTTTCACAGCGCAGCCAACCGAAATGTGAAATTGTTATTCTGTTATATTGGCTATTCTCTCATGTGAAAATATCCCACAAGAAGGCAGACGTCCATAATCTCAGCCGGCGCAAACGGGAGTACGATGCCTGAGGTCGCGCTCCAGAATGATCTCACACCCACACACGGTAGCACACCCAGAATGTTTTTTTCCACCCGCTCCGTTTTATTGTCAAGGCGACATGAGGGAAGCTCTTCGGATTATAAGGCAGCCTGAGTGTGTGAACAAGTCAATGAAAGAGCGAAGCACAAATGAGGTCACCGCTGTGCACCCCAAACGTCGGGCTCTAATTGGCCCGGGAAGATTGTTAAACTACGGGCTGTGAGTCACACGCCTGATGGGAAAGACACAATTAGCTCGACTCGAATGTTTTGAGTTACTGTCAGGGCTCTTAAATCACGCCGTGGTTAAAGCGCTGAGATGGAGGGAGTGAAACCCTAAATCAGTTTGTCTTTTGTGTGTGTGTGACACGTACCTTGAGAGCTCTGCGTGTCCTGAAAATGTTCTCCATACTGGGAATGCACTGACTGGAAGGTACAGGACTGGGGCCGCGGCTAAATGAAGAAACACATTCAATGCAACGCAGTTAGAATGTGACATTTCATGCTAAAGTCATCTTACACGACAGGCGACAGACACAGAAGCACCACTATGGACATGGAAGCGTCAAAGGCTAAAAAGGCCTTCCCATCTCCAGAAAGTCCTCTGAGCACTCCAGCGGACTGACTGAGAATCCATTGTGCCACATTTAGCCGACCCATTGTCTGGCCAGCTGGGAGGGAGACGCAGAAATCACTGCCTTCATTGTCGCACCGGAAATCAAACCAAACAACACCCTTGCTAAGTTTCCAACAACGCCCACTGTGCCACCAACACACGTTAAAACGGAGGCTCCATGGCACAATGCGGAGCCGAGTGGGAAAGAGGGATCGGCTCTCTAACCATTCTCTGCGTTCCCTCCCAAATTCTCCCTCTGTGTAATGTCTGTTTGTCTCGTTTGTACAGCAGCAGAGGCAATAAGAAAAAAAATGCAGACGTACCAGAGACAGACGATGGGTCCGGGTGGGTCTCCTCCTGATTGGTGCAGGTGAGTGAGTGGGCCTACAGGTAAAAAGAAAGACTAGATGATTTAAAATTATGAGTGCCATGATTACAATTATGTCTTTAGCATAAGCCACAACAGGGTGCTCAACACTAGATGCATTCATTTTCTAATTGCCATCGACTCACTCTGCACAGATCTTGTTCTGTTTGTAGAATTTGTGCCTGGCCGTGAAAAGGCGAGCGACGTACTTGGCCATTTCCATATCCTCCTGCAGAGAGAGATAAACATTGACATTTTAAAGTAGCACAAACAGTTGTATTTATAGAAGATCAAGACCGAATTTGCCCACCGGACGCGTCCCCCGCGATAAGCCTCTCGTAAAAAGCGCGCGTGCCGCAGACACAACACTCACCATGTTAAAAACGATGGTGTCGTCTCTGCTCGTTATCTCCACTGTGATGGCTGCCTTGTTGTGCGCTATGGTGCCGATGTCCTTCCACCTGTCGCACACACGGAAACACACGACAAGAAGTTAATTTTCCCACCCGATGCTTACATATTCATTCATTTTCACTGATGAAAACAAAGAAAGATTTACTTGTGGAGCATGATGGATCGACCGTTTCTGTGTTTGACAAACACTCCGATGAAAGACACACCAATGAAAATATCATTGGTGTAGTTGTCCTGTAGATGAAGAAGAAGAGATATCATCATCAGGAACAGCAAAGGCTTTTCTTAATCAGATAAAAATGTTGACTCTTCGGAGCTGCGAGGAGGATACGGCCAGTCTACCTTAGCAGGAAAGCTCTCCTGGCCGAAGCCGTCCAGCTTTTCCACCTCCTTGATGTACAGCAGCTCTGCTTCGGCGGCCGGCATTCGACTGCAAAGCACAGACACACACATGGTACCAGGTACTACGAATCTCAATGGTCTCATTCACAAGTGCGCACGGGTAGAAACGCTAATAAAAAAACGACAGTACCAGTGATTCTTGTGCTCCTCAGCAACTTTCTGGGTCCAATCTTCCAGCACCTCGTCTACATTTGACCAGTTCTGAGAGGAGGGAAAAAGTAAAGAAGTGATTATGCAGCAAATTCAAAGAATAAGGCAATGAGAGATTAATGACAGATGTGAAAACTGCAATTCATCAAAACACTCCTGTTCTATAGCAGCCTGCAAAACAATTTTGCACCTACGCTGTTACAGCAGGCATAGGGGTACATCAGCACTAATAATGTAAAATAATAAAATAATGTTTGATTTAGACGATATACTTGGTTGATTTTTAAAGGGGAACAACCTGGACCTTATTTCTCGCATAAAATACGATCGTTTACTCACACATATAACTGTTATTTTTAGTCCTTCAGAAGATATTTAGCTCCAGTGGAGCGCCGCATATGTCCATATAGTGGGAGTGACTGGGGCACCGAAACGCAGCCTCTAAATAACGCATTATCTGCCGCGAAACTCGTTCATGTAACCAATATTTTGTTATGATACGCTAGTGCTATTCTTTGTTGAGTCCGGAGTTACCCGTTATCTATTCGCGGACGTGCAGCGGTTTGTTATTCTTTGGCCAGCTGTTCCTCTCTCTACCTCCGCATTCTCCTTTCAACAAGCTCCTCGTCCGTATACTCTGGCTCAAAACGGTAAGGACGTCCATCATAAACAAAGTCGTCGTCCACAACCTCAGCATCGGAAAAATATTCAGCCATGTTGCAAAAAACTAGCAGTAGCAAATTACAGGTAAACAAGCCGACCATCATGGCGCTCAGCGATGACATCATCCAGGTCAGAGGTTAGTAGGTCAATCTACAGACCCCAGATGATGATAACAGGTAACTCCTGACTCAACGGGGAATAGCACTAGTGTATCATAACAAAATATTGGTGAAGTTTCGCGGCAGATAATGCGTTATTTAGAGGCTACGTTTCGGTGCCCCAGTCACTCCCACTATATGGATATACGCGGCACTCCACTGAAGCTAAATATCTCCCAAGGACTCCAAATGACACCAAAGTTATATGGGTGAGTAAACGATTGTATTTTATGCCAGAAATATGGTCCAGTTTGTAAAAAACGGTGGTTCCCCTTTAATCTCAACCCGCACTCTCTCACTCAGATTCCTGTCTTCTGCCTGCCTCCCGGCAGGTATGCAGCAGGAGGAGGTGACACAAGAATGTGTGCCTTCAGGCAGCACATAAATGGAGAGACGCACACAACTCATATTTGAAGAGCGGAGGTATGAGCACTCACCACTGGGAAGAGCACGTACTCCCTGAGGAAGTCCTGAGACAGGAACTGCGTGAAGTCTCCAAAGTCGGCTAGGAAAATCACAAACACGCACACATTAATTTAGGCAAAAACAACAATGTGGCCCATTCTTACTTGAATCCAATGTATGACCAACATTTACACTGCAAACTTGCATTATCACGCATTTGGTACATAAAAATACGGCCTGGTTGCTCTTCACGATAAAACACAATGAGGAAATGTGTGTGCCAAAGATGCTAACACAACAAGAAGTCGGGATAATTGCAGCTTTTTCAATTAACAATAAAGGTTTCCTGTCTGAGGCAATAAATTCCACAATAGACCAAATTAAAAGCACAAGTTTGTTACAAATAAAGACCGACTCCCGAAAGGGCTGAGTGGTTTTTAACAAGTAGCACACTTCTATTGATGAAATCTGCACAGTTCAAGAGTGCACGGAGACAGTATTCTTCATATTTTGGCTAATAGTCTGATTTATTATTTGGTGTAATTTGTGCAGTTTACTGTTAAACATTGTAAAAGTAAATGGCAACACTGTCCCCACCTGCACAACACCAGCTCCTCCATACATTGCTCGTCCTTAAACGTTATTCTGGTGTTTGTCCGACAAAAGGGCTTCTGGCGGAGGATCCTTGCCTCACGACAGATAAGGGTCTTCCTGATGCCGCTGAGGCTAACCTTGGAGCTGACGATAAGCTAACTGCCTGTTTACATTCCCCGAGCGACACAGACAGCACCCAGGAACAGGACTGAGGGAAGATGGAGTAGGTTTGTGTGTGTGTGTGTATGTGCATGTGTTAGGACTGATACCATAGGAACTCAAGTGGACGGGGTTCTCCCTGTGGTATGCAGCCATATAAGGTAGGGAAGTCAAGATGACCTGAGAAAGTGTGAGTTTGTGCTCACTCGTTCCCTCCTGTGCTGTCTGTCTATGGTATTCACATGAGTCGTGGGTTCATGTCTGTGTGTTGGGGCTTACCTTGTACTGCTAGGCCAGCTAGTCTGATCCCCTGCTCAACGCTGCAGTGCAGACGTCCATCCAACACCGCCTTCTTCACCTGCAGATAATACTGGTACCTAGAAAGAACAAAAAGACAATGATGAAAATAAATGCCTTTTGAAGGACACTACTCGGGTACAGACTCGACTATTGTTGGATAGATATAATATCAGACTGAGATGATCCTGTTGGGACGAGCCGTAATGACTTTGGTGACACACAGGAAGAGACTAACAGCGATGTGGCAACAAAAGAATGAAGGAAAATACCAACCACAACTTGGGTACTGCCACCAAACTCTGCATGCAGGCAGCAGGCTTGGAGACTCTGGTGAACCCAAATCGAGAGGAAGCGCAGTTGCAGAATATTTTTAAGTTTTGCTCATTTCGAATTATACAAATGTACAGGTGGATACACACACGTGGATGGGGGCTTTAACTTCCCTTAGCTTTTGGTTACACTTGGAAACCTAATGAGATTCCTCATGCTAAAGTGTTAAAAAAAAAGACCATCATTGCACGCTATCATTTGGCCACTTGACCCACTTAAAGGGGAATTACCATTTTTTACAACCTGGACCTTATTTCTGGCATAAAATATGATCGTTTACTCACCCATATAACTTTGGTGTCATCTGGAGTCGTTCAGAAGATATTTAGAGCCAGTAAGCGCTATGTATATCCATATAGTGGGAGTGAATGGGGCACCGAAACGCAGCCTCTAAATAAAAAACTCGTTCATTTCACCAGTCCCAGCCCCGATCACTCCCGCTATATGGATATAAGTAGCACTCCACCGGATCTAAATATCTTCCGGACGACTCCAAATGACACCAAAGTTATATGGGTGAGTAAACGGTCGTATTTTATGCCAGAAATAACGTCCAGGTTGTAAAAAAACGGTAATTCCTCTTAAGGGTATTGGGGGACATAGACGCCGTAACCTACCTACGTAGCCTACGCCGGTGGAGGCATTTATAAAAACACCATCCAAACTCTAGTCGGCGCCTTTTTTTGCCAGGCGGGTTCATTTTTGTTTCCACTTCCTGCTTCACTTTCAACAATATCGACTAAAACTTCCACCAAGTCGTACAAACGTTTGTATCTCCGAATCTCTTCAGTTAACCTTTCCCCGATGTGTTCCATCTTTATCGATCCAACATAATCAATTCAAAAATTGTGAAGACAGAGAAGCTGCCGGAAATACTAAAGCGGGAAACCTGCTACTACCAAGAGGACCAATCACAGCTCTTGTGGTCTGCGTTGTTGCATTTCTGGGGAGGTGCATGTCAGGCAACAGCGTCAAATTGACAGTCAAGTCTTTTTCAGCCAAGTAGAAAGAACGGTTTTGACCTCAAAAGCTAATTTCCCAATCCATAAAAACATTACAAGGGTATATTATTATACAACTTACCCATTTGGATTGTATTAAGACTTTAAGTCATGCATAGTTAAGGGAAAGTGACCTGCGGGTGCCTGGTTAGGTCATTAGGTGTCAACCTGAGCCTTGTGATCCACTCCTTTGCCCGTTTTAGTGGCTGCTAGTTAGGCTCTTACGAAAACCTATGGGTGACGTACTACATCTTTATATACAGTCCAAGCATTCAGATCAAAGCTGCCAGCTGTAGCTCTGTTTTTTATATGTCAAGACTCCTTTCTACCAACTAAACTGTACAAAAACCTGACTAAGTGGGTGGCAGCCCAGGCACTCTTATTAGCTTTCAAAAACTCACCAGAACTTGGTCGGTGGTTAATGTTATTTTTCCAACATGCCACACTGTCTCTGAATACCACTCATGTAAAATCGAGCTGGAAAACATGATGGGTTTCAAATTTGGCACATTTGCCCAAAGAAAGTAGGCCGCACATTAGCAACTGAAGGATTGCAAATAAAGTCCTGAGACTCCACAGAGAGACTTATTCTTCTGCTTCTGGTCGGTGCAACAGAAAGTATGCGTCAAGGACGGCATTGGCAACTGCAATAGCCGGTTAAAACAATGAAGCTTGCAGCAGGAGTGAGGAGTGAGTGAATCACCTCGTTTTGAAATACCCGTGACTCATTTTTGACTTGAGAGGAATGCCAAATGTATACCAGTGGGGCCTAAACAGTATTTTATAGGTCTGTAAATTTTCAGCCAACAGAAAGCTGTTACACGAGGCCGCAGCGCCGAGGACTGGGTTTAATCTTAGGTAGGAGCAACACGAGCAGGGACAAAAAGAGGAGCATTATAATTGCTGTGCGAATGTGAGTCAAAACTGGGACTCATTTCACTGTGGTTTGGGGCAGCGGCGGTTTTGCCAAGTGTAAGCCGATATGATGACACTGCTCAGATTGTTGAGGCTTCCTGCAGCCTCCACTGAATGTGGTAAAAGTCCCCAAACCGAGAGGCTGAAATACACCAAGCTCCTTAAAAGTTTTCTGGGCTGCTTTTGTCCACTTTTAGCCGCGGTCCAGCGGGGATGTTTGTCTTTTGAAGAATGGAGTGGCCACACAGGAGGAGGAGGAGAAAGAGAGAAAGAGAGAGAGAGAGAGAAAACTGTCAGGGTGACCGCGCTCTGCTGCATAAAAACTCGGCACACCGTTTCCTGTTTGCTGCCATGGCGACCGCAAGGCCCGAGTCTTTCCAATCTTGAGCCGTGAGACACCTTTTTCTGACGTCCCATACAAAGCAATCCACACACACACAGAAAGAGAGAGAAACCAAACATCTATGTGGAAACCACCGAGTTACATGCTTAGTCACTCGCTCACCCCTCCTTCCAATTACACACTCAAAATACAACACTCTCTTTCTTCCACTTTCATCCCATTTGTAAAACTTTCCCTCACCCATCTCCTACCACCACCACGCTCCCCTTTCGTGCTTTTCTATTTACCCCTAACGTCCCAGCTTCGTGCCCTCCATCTTTCATGTTTCATATTCTCCCCACTCCAGATCCTCATGTTCTTTTCTTTTTTGAGCTCCTCTCGGCGCACTCCCGGGCCTATAATCTGACCCCGCCCTCCTCCCCTCACCCTGTCATTACACCCGTTGGCTTAGCTGCCATTCCGTTCCCGTGGCAACCCTCTAATTAGCCAACCCCAACCGCCGAGGCTGCAATGGAGAGGGGGGAGGCGGGGCCTGATGTGGTTTTTTGAAGGGGAGGAGCCTCGCGGGACACACACACCAAAAAAAAAAAAAAGCCTTCAAATGATTGTGGACTTTGTTTTTACAAACTCTTCATGTTTTCCCAGCAATCTCCGAACGGGGTCTGGGAAAATGTTGAGGTTGACAGCGGTTGGTTCTCATTCCGAGGTTCAATGGTAACAACATGATTGTGTTTATACGTACGCGAGGCCAGCAGTGGTGAGGCGGACAGTAAACTGTTGAAATAACTTTGAGCAAGTGAAAGCGTGACAGCGAGAGGCAGTAAAAGTCTCAGGGCGCTCCTCATGGGAGAGGCCATATCACACAGAACAGCCACAAACACGTCTTATACGACAGCGCGTCCCAACTCTTTCGACTCAAATCAACCCATAAAACGAGTCTATGACCCCTGTACACACTGCCTAAATTTAGAAACAGCGTGGACATATGAGGCGTCACCAGGTGTTATGTAGGTTTTCAGCTGATTTAGTGAAAACTTTTGGAGCCTCCACCGGCTTTGAGGGTGGTGGGTCGTGGATTTTCTGGGTTCAAAAGTATGAAAAACACATTTGCATTTATTAGAGGAAGGTCGAAGCAGTTGAGTTAACTTTATAACGTTTTGCTTATGACTCCTGACACCTATGGGACAGCTTGGACTCCTCCTGGACTTTTGACAGCAGTCTTAATCACTGTTGTTACTTCCATGTGCTGATTCATGAATTCTTAAGTTGCTTTGTGACTGATACCCTTTTAAAGAGCATTATTGTTATCATTTATCGTAATAAGATTGTCCAGATTCCGCATTTCTTCTAGTTGTTTAACCTGCCTAAAGTCTTGACTCTCTTATTTAAAGGGGAATTACTGTTTTTTACAACCTGGACCTTATTTCTGGCACAAAATACGGTCGTTTACTCACCCATATAACTTTGGTGACATTTGGAGTCATTCGGACAATATTTAGATCCAGTGAAGTGCTGCGTATATCCATGTAGTGGGAGTGACTGGGGCACCGAAACACAGCCTCTAAATAACGCATTATCTGCCACGAAACTCGTACATTTCACCAATATTTTGCTATGATACACTAGTGCTATTCCCCGTTGAGTCCAGAGTTACCTGTTATCATCATCCGGGGTCTGTAGATTGACCTACTAACCTCACCAGCAGTAACTATTTGCGGACGTGCAGTAGTTTGTTGTTCTTTGGCCAGCTGTTCCTCTCTCTGCCTCCGCATCCTCTTTTCAACAAGCTCTTCATCCGTACACTCTGGCTCAAAACGGTAAGCACGTCCATCATAAACAAAGTTGTCGTCCACAACCTCAGAATCGGAAAAATATTCAGCCATGTTGCAAAAAACTAGCAGTAGCAAATTACAGGTAAACAAGCCGACTGTCGCGGGTGCGTGCGGCGCTGAGAGATTACATCAGGTCAGAGGTTAGTAGGTCAATCTATAGACCCCGGATGATGATAACAGGTAACTCTCGACTCAACGGGGAATAGCACTAGCGTATCATAACAAAATATTGGTGAAATTAACGTGTTTCGCCGCAGATAATGCGTTATTTAGAGGCTGCGTTTCGGTGCCCCAGTCACTCCCACTATATGGATATACATGGATCTAAATATCTCCCAAACGACTCCAAATGACACCAAAGTTATGTGGGTGAGTAAACAATCGTATTTTATGCCAGAAATAAGGTCCAGGTTGTAAAAAACGGTAATTCCCCTTTAACTTTTATTCTTAACCGTGGTGGTTCAATTTACAGTTCACACAGCAAAAAGACGTGTCCACAATCAACAGTACATATGAAGCCTGGCTCAGACAAACTGGTTCAACATTACTATTGGGGGGGAAGTGTGTGCAGACTCAGTTTAGTTTTAGCCAAGATATGCATAATGTCTGTAATTATAAAATCCACAAATATGTTTTGTGGAGAATAACAGTTCTGGCCTAAAGGGCTCTATGCCTGCGCCAAGAGGTTTTTTTATGCAAAATACTACGATGTTACTGACCTTTGACCTTTTGAAATGAAACATCATTACATCATCATTTCATCCTACTACACGTTTGTGTGAAGTTTTGTCATAATTGAGGGTATGATTTGCTGAGTTGGGGCACACGTTTTGATCACGCCACCTTTGACTACAAGGGAAATTTTGTGTCGCACATAAAGAACTTCATTCAAGAAAGGGCATTCATTCAAAACATAACGCCAGAGCCAGGCAGTCAAGTAAGATTTTTAACTTCTAATTATGTTCCCGACTTGCATGCCTGCGCATACTTGTGCACAAAGAACCCCTTGTAGTCGCACACACCTGGCATCCATGTCAGAATGACATCACAATGCTGCAACAGCAGGTGAATATACGCACATCAAAATGCGGCAGAGTTTCTTGCGACTTCCACCGTGGCATGAGCTCTCTGCTGGCAGTCCTGGCCGCCTGCAGGCACAAAGAGCCCTTTATGTGCCCACGCATGTTCAAGACATGCTGCCAGATGTCCAAGTGGCCTGGACAACAAGCCTGTGAGCATATGTGCATACATGCTTGAGTATGCGTGTACATATGCCTCGACCCCTCCTCCGCCCCCCACCAGCTCTGCAGTGGTCTGACCCTAACCACCCCCTTAGCCCCGGGACGGGTCCAGACGGTTTGTGTGGGAGGCAGGAGGGTTTCACTTTGAAATGTGTTGAATCAGCAAGGGGCACAACAGAGTACAGCTGTGTGTGGCTGTGTGTGTGTGTGTTGGCGATAACTAGCTGAACAAAGCTAGGATTTCAAGGCTGTTGGTGCTGCTAGCCTTGGGGGCTGCTGAGGCCAGCTGGCCTCGCTCCGGTCAACAGCTCTCTGTTTAGGTTCCTCACTTTCTCTCCCCAAGCCAGTCTCCCTGAATTCATATCAGAGACAAACAAGGAGCAGAAGGTTTCAGCCACACTCACACACACACTTGACATGCCATCTTCAGTGAGATCTGGTGTTCACACAGATACAGGATATCTAGTTACACGTGGGTCATAGTTGGTAGTCTGGGATTAGTGCGAAAAGCTGTTCAGGGTCGACAGTATCCACGGTCAATCTGTCTCACCTTCTGTCTCAGACACACATACACTGATCAGGCATAACATTATGACCACCGTCCTAATATTGTGTAAGTCTCCCTTGTGCCTCCAAAACAGTTGCGACTCATCAGAGAATGGACATGGGGCTTATGATGGTGTCCTGTGGTGTCAGACTGTTGTTAGTGTGTGTCTGTGTCAGGCTGCATCCTGCTGGGGATGGCTGCTGCCATCCAGGAGTGTCATTACTATGGGGTGGGGGTGCCTGGTCTGGTCTAGGTGGGTGCTACATGTCTAAGTAACATCCACACGAACGGATGCCAGGTCCAAAAGTTTTCCAAGATGGTCAACGTTATTTACTTCTCATGTCGGCGGTTTTAATGTTGTGGCTGATCGGCGAGGTGGTCCCGCACACAAAAGCCTTACGAAAATTATTTGTTTATCATGAGTAACGTCATGATCTTCCACTTTTCAACTTCAAGCCCACTCTTTTTCTTATGTGCTTTATTTTTCTTGTGACTTGGCTCAAAGCAGGGCTTCAGTTAATCAATTATTTATTTATTTTTTATTCGGTTTAAGGAAAAATCCTCAGCACATCTTGTGATGACATGATGACGGCTTTGTGTTTGTTTTGTCCAACCACCGAGATATTCAATCAAATCCAGGAATGTAAATCACTGACAAGAGGCTAGCAGCGAAGATTTATACGTCACTTAATTTGGAGACAGGAATAATTATTTCAAAACTGAGGAGTGCGTATACCACTCACAAGCAACCCAAGATAAATGCATCAGTTCAAACAGAAAGTGTGTCCTGGAACTGTAACAATGGAGAATTCTGCATGGTGTGCAATTTACAACGACATACAACAACGCAGACACAGACTTCAGCCCCCACCCCTTCTTCTGGTTAATTTTTACAGCTGCACGGAGGGAGGAAGAGAGAGAAGCAGAAACAGATGAATGGATGGACAGGAAGAGAGGGAGACCTAGTATCAGGTTACATATCAGTCAAACACTGAACTTCAAAGACCTGACCACATAATACAACTCACATTACTTTCTCAGTAAATCCACGGAGAAGAGATAAAGTCGGCACGCCACCTCTCTGGTTTCCGGCCACGTGGTTATTACTTATTCTGGGTTTTTCCTGCTAGGTTAAGCAAAAATGTGACTGCGTTTAATATTAACTGCAAGAATTTACGATTTAACAACATGAAGCAATTTTGTCCTCACTGCAGTGGCGCAGGTTTGATTTCAAACTGCTCCTTTGCTGCATTTAATCTCCACCGTTTCTCTCACCTCATTACTTCCTGTAATAACTGTCAAATAATAACTTACATATTATTTATATTTTAAGGTAAGTTACAAAGTAGTGGATGTAAGTAGTGCAGGGACGTCCTGAATCGAACACTAGTATAGGTACTGGGTCTAACAATGCACTGGTGTATTACCAGGCAGCAGTAGGTGGCAAAAATGAAAATGCATCTCCAATTGTTTCGCTTTATAAAACTAAGAATAAGAAGGTAGGTACTCACATAGACTGTGTATTAAAGATGGACGACAGAACGGTTAGTCAAAAGTGAAGCTAAAGCAAGTAGAGCTCCCCCTGGTGGCTGGCTGCAGTATATGTCATAAGCCCCACCCCCTCCATGTTAGTGGATGGGATTTAGGACTAAAACTAAAAACACTAAAGTACACGTCAACTAAATTTTTTTCAAGGATGTTTTTTCTGTCATTTTAGGTGGTTAATATAACGCTGATGCATGTTCAAGGGTCTATTTTTCTGATTTTATAGACATATAAAAACAGGATGTGTGTAAATAAAACGTCAACGTCCCAAAAACCAGATCATGTCTGTCTCGCTGTGTTTCCACAAACATAAGCCTTTAAACAGACTTTTATGTTCAGACGCATAAATATGTATAAGTCAAAGTGAGAACACGTGCGGGCAGCGAGCTCAAACCACATGAATAACAAGGTAAAAAAAAAACAAAAAAAAACAAAGCCAAAGAACCCTGCTGCCAAACTTTTACTTTCTCTGCCCCCACTCATCTTCCTCTTTCCTTGTGTCATCCTCTCTGTGTGAATCATGCCCATCCCCCCACCCCCTCTCCGTAAGACCAGGTGTACAGAATAAAAACAACATGGAGCCGCTCGACTGGATCTCATCCAAATCCATCTTCTTAACTTGTATATTTTAAAAAAAAAGAGGGCTGATCGTCGTAACGGCGTTCACTCGCATAATGACCGATGGAGCTCTCAGATTAAAGATACGCTCGGATTAAGGAAAATAAAAATAAAAAGGTTTTGAGCTTATTTTAAAAAAAAGTTGCGGCGATCACTTTCAACTTGCAGAAAAGAAAGGACGGGGCTTTCAGAAGAAGGGCTTGCCTCAGGGAGCGTGTGTTTTCTCACAATGCGGTGTATTATAACCAAGTCTTCTGACAGGGCTGCAGCTGGCTTCTGAGAGGATTCTTGGGGGAGTGTGCGACAGAGTGTGTGCATATGTTTTGTAAACCAGACCCCCCCCCCCCNCCCCAGCCCCTTTTACCCCTTCTGCTGGGAGGAATGTGTGGTCCGCCTCCTACGCTGGACGGCTGTGCCAACATTCCTGACAGACTATCAGAAGAAGAGAAAGAGGGAGAGAAAAGGAAGATGAAGTGACACAGAGAAAGAGAGCACGACGCCAAAGAGGTGGAGATCTGCTCTTGATTTAAAAAAAAAAAAAAGTACTAAGGGTGACACCATGTATGGGGATTGTAAGAAAATGAGAGGGTGGCTTGAGGAAAAAGGGACGACCATTGTTTCCTAAATTGCCCCTAAGCCCCCCCATCATAACCCCCTCAACCCCATGACCCCCATACACACACACACCATAAAAGCCCGCAGGGGATTCCTGGAATACCATCCCTTTACCAGGGCAGATCCTGGCTTCAAACCTACAGACACACACACACTCTGGTCTCCCTCCTATCACACACACAGGTCTTTCAAAAGCACACAATGAGCACATGTATTCGTGCCTCGTCCTGCTCCTCAAAAATACTGATGAAATTCGACAGCGTAAACAGCTAACGCACTGACACACACAGACACAAACCGTGACCTGCAATCGACCTTTCCCACATCCAGCCAGGCTGAAGTCACAAATTCACCAGCCCAGTGTGAGGCAGACCTGCAGAGTGTCAGTCTGTGTGACTGTGTGTGAAGGAATCTGAGACGTTGTCCACTATACGCTGACCTTTAAGTGCACTCTTCACAGCTACCTAACGGGCTCATTCACACACTCAGACTTATACGTGCACACATTGTTGTATGGGTGGTTGACGATGCTGATGATGTCAATGTCAAACTTTATTCGTGATGTTTATATTGAACGTTATTTATTGAAACTAGCTAACCAAACATGTTGCAGGTGGTTTAAGGTTCTGCGTCAATTTGACGGCCTTACGCAGACCCTAATGCCGCGGCCTGACATGCACCTTCCCAAAAATGTAAACACGCATCGTTGCAACGCAGACCACAAGAGCTGTGACTGGTCCGCTTGATAGTAGCATGCTTCCGCTTTAGTATTTCCAGCTGATTCTCCATCTCCGCAATTTTCAAATTGATTGTTTTGGATCAATAAAGAGAATAAAGAAAAACACTGAGGAAAGGTTAAAGGGGAACTACTGTTTTTTACCACTTGGACCTTATTTCTGGCTTAAAATACGATCGTTTACTCACTCACTCACTTTGGTGTTATTTGGTGTCGTTCGGAAGATATTTAGATCTGCGTATATCCATATAGTGGGAGTGACTGGGGCACCGAAACGCAGCCTCTAAGGAACAGCTGGCCAAAGAACAACAAACCGCTGCATATCCGCGAATAGATAACAGGTAACTCTGGACTCAACGGGTAATAGCACTAGCGTATCATGACAAAATATTGGTGAAATTAACAAGTTTCACGGCAGATAACGCGTTATTTAGAGGCTGTGTTTCGGTGCCCCAATCACTCCCACTATATGGATATACGTGGATCTAAATATCTTCCGAATGACACCAAATAACACCAAAGTTATATGGGTGAGTAAAAGATCGTATTTTATACCAGAAATAAGGTCCAGGTTGTAAAAAACAGTAGTTCCCCTTTAACTGAGGAGGTTCAGAGACACAAACATTTGTATGACTCGTCTTCAGTGAAAGTTTTAGTCAACATTGTTGGAAGTGAAGCGGTAAGTGGAAACAAAATTAATCCAACTGGCAAAAAAGACACAGCACCGAACTAGCGCTTGGGTGGTGTTTTTACAGAGCGAGCAAGACTGACAAGTACAATTGGCTCACACAGTCGTAGGTTACATGCGTAGGTTATGACGTCTATGTCCCGCAGTACTTGAAATGAGCCTTTACTCTGCAAGTCGTGTTGTTTGGTGTGCCATTTCACCTTTCGACAAAATTGGGCAAGCCGTTTTCTGAGTTGTTGCTAACTAAGCCAAGCTAACCTACAGCTGACTAGCTTCACACTGACCCTGCAGGCATGAGAATAATATCAATTAAGTGACAACATGTCTCGACTACAACACTAAACAAATCTTTCTTCAAAGAAAATATGTCTGATGCGTCAGTATGCAGCAACACGTACCACTGCAAACAATTATTGATATTACTACATTACCTTTTTGGCAAATTAAATCACAGGCAGCAAAATTTTACTTTGTTGTTTAGTCTTATGCACAAGGAAATTACTATTTTAAGTAGAACCAAAGTTTTACAATATGAGTGCACCAGACGGTTTACTTTGTAAAGCACTGCTCTTTACCTTGTGGCTTCTTGCTCTAGCCGGGAAACATTGGGGACATAAAACATGACTCCGAAGAAGAGCATCGGCTCGTTGCCAAACTTGTCCAGCTGCTTCTTCAGGGGTTTCTCGAGTTCGACCCAGCGATGGGCCGGGGCCTGGGTCTTCCCTTGGAACCATAGCCCGAAGTAATGTGTCTAGAGACAGAGGAGAGAGGCATGGGAGGTCAGTACGGTGCTCAGGGCCGAGGCATGAAGAAGAAGAAGAAGGAAAGATTGGAGGTCCGGAATGAGATGAGGTAAGAAAATCGACTGATCAGAATGGGAACAGAGCAGTTTAAGTGCATTAAACATAGACATTAAAGCAGATCAGGTATGGTAAGATCACTTATCTCATTAAATCAAAATAAAAACACGTCTCTGGCCTGTTGTTTTATCAAGAGATCCACATTCAAACTGCAATTCATTTGAATATACGAGTAAAACTGTAATTAAAGAAAGAATGACCCAGGTCTCTGGAGTTAATTTAAAAAGAGTAGAAGACAAGGTCAGAAATTATTTTGCCCTGCTTCTACAAGATCTGGGGCAGATGTCGACGTGCCGTGATGAGATAATTTCCTGCCACATTAATTTTGACATGTTTCGCTAGTCAAAACAAACACCACACAACCTGAGCATGAGCTCGCGAGAGACCCGTTGGAGAGGCTCTGCAATTTGTGAGTGAAACCTGACACTACCGTCATTTTTTGATCTGCGCGTAAATAGTTTTCATGAAACTGACTCCTACCCTGAATCACCACGTTTAACTAACCTCTTTTTTTTTTTTTTTTTACAGTTTTAGCTCCCAGACTGGATTCAACCAACCATGCAATTTAGAAAAACATTTTTTATTGGCTTTTCTGTGTGTTTATGACCTACTGGTATCACAAAAAAGAAAGGACACACATGTCTGCATGATTTGTAATTAAGTCATAAACCTGCTGCAACACAACACATGCATACACCAATCAGCCACAACATTAAAACCACTGACAGGAGAAGTAAATAACATTGACCATCTTGTGACAATTCAGTGTTCTGCTGGTAAACTTTTGGACCTGGCATTCATTCATGTGGATGTTACTTAGACATATAGCACCCACCTAGACCAGACCAGACGCCCCCACCCCGTAGCAATGACTTGATGGCAGCAGCCATCCCCAGCAGGAAGCAGCCTGACACAGGCACACACACAAAAACGCTTTAGGAACAACTCAAAAAAACATGAAAAATAGCACAAGGTGTTGACCTGGCCTCCACATTCACTAGATCCCAAACTGATCAAGTATCTGTGGGATGATGCACAGAGGCCCCTCCCCTTAACCCATAGGACCCAAAGGCCCCCACTAACAAGGCCACAGGACACCCTCAGGAAGGCCCATGTCCATTCTCTGATGAGTCACAACTGTTTTGGAGGCACAAGGGAGACCTACACAATATTACAAAAGTGGTGATAATGCTATGCCTGATCGGTGCATGCTTACTGTACACGAAATCTCTCAGGCCCTCTTCAGACCTGGTGTTAACATGCGTCCTGAGTGATCTGATTAAAGGACAAGGGTGAACACACACATGTAGGAAGCATTTGGAGACTGGATCATTCAAGCCACATGTGGATGTGGTCCGCACACCGACAGAACCTCAGAAAAATGGACGTCTTCTTGCCGCAGCCATTCAAAAAGCTTTTGTTTGTTCATTAGCAGAGGGAACCTTTTAAAGTCTTTTAAAGCACATGTGATTCTGATCCGCAGATAGAGAGCCAATAAAGACAGCTGCTGTTTATTTGCACACAAAGTGCAAAACTGCAATTGAATCTCAAGTGGCAGCTCAAGACACATGCGGAGACGCATTTTAATGCCAGGTGTGAACGCACATACTTAAAGCTGGCCAGTTGCATTCCAATAAAACGGGACGCACGTTAACACCAAGTGTGAACGGGGCCTCAAACGCAGCACTAAACGTGAAAACAACAACACCCACACACACAGTCTGAGGCGCTGCGCATTCACTGGGCAGACAGGCGCTAATGCCGAGGTGTCACACCACCTTATTTATGATATCGCTGACACCTGGCAAATACCACAACACTATGCGAGTATGCACTACACCGCCCCTTTGCTCTCGCACTGTCAGCAGCTTTAACAGATGCAGACACACAAACGCAATCAGTCTTCACAAACACACACACACACACACTGTTCCTGTGATCTTTCAACAAACTTTCACACACATTTCAACTTAACAATAAACCTCATGGAATGCATCCAGTTTGTATTTAAAGTTACAAGGACAGAGCTGAGAGGGTGGCGGTGGTTAAATCTTGAAGAGTGGGCAAGCAAACACAAGACTTTAAGAAAGATGGGGGAGCAGAAGGCGATTAATGGACAGGACAAATGAAGTGGGACACGAGGACGAGGAGAATCTCTTTCTTCTGCAGTGAAAAGGGGACAGAGGTAGCCACGCTTCGTTAGAGATAAACAAGAACCCTGCAGGAGGGAGACAGCGGAGGGCAGGGAGACACACACAGGGCGTGGGGAGAGACGCGTGGCAATCACACAAGCAAACACGGCGTCAAACAAATGTCTTTCTAACCAATAATTACATCCTGAACGTGGCTAATAAATCATGATGTTTGCCTGCAAGATACAGTGATCCACCGTGGCCCCCAGAAATAAACTTTAAAGGGGAACTACTGTTTTTTTACAACCTGGACCTTATTTCTGGCATGAAATACGATCGTTTACTCACCCATATAACTTTTGTGTATTTTGGAGTCAATCGGGAGATACTTAGATTTGCGTATATCCATATAGTGGGAGTGACTGGGGCACCAAAACGCAGCCTCTAAATAACACATTATCTGCCAAGAAACTTGTTAATTTCACCAATATTTTGTTATGATACGCTAGTGCTATTCCCCATTGAGTTCGGAGTTACCTGTTATCATCCGGGGTCTGTAGATTGACCTACTAACATCTGACCTGGATGATGTCATCTCTGAGCGCAGCACGCACCCGCATCGTTTCGTCGGCATCCTCAGAATTGGAAAAACATTCAGCCATGTTGCAAAAAACTAGCAGTAGCAAATTACAGGTAAACAAGCCGACCATTGCAGGTGTGCACGGCGCTCAGAGATGACATCATCCAGTCTGTAGGTCAATTTGTCTACAACAAATAAACAAGTTTCGCGGCAGATAATGCGTTATTTAGAGGCTGTGTTTCAGTGCCCCAGTCACTCCCACTATATGGGTGAGTAAACGATCGTATTTTATGCCAGAAATAAGGTCCAGGTTGTAAAAAACAGTAGTTCCCCTTCAACTTTGGTCACAGCATATATTTTCTGAAAAGCCAAATAGTACTCAACATATAATCTAATACCAGCATGTACAGTTGTCGCATAATAAAAGACTCACCTCCCGAAGCTCCAGCCTTTGGGCCACCGCCTCCAGACATTCCTGTCCCGTACTCTCCACAGACAGCGTGCACTCAATCACGTTGCTGTCCAGCAGGCGGATCCTCGTCACAAAGTAGTTCTTGCTCAGGACGTTGTAGCGCCGCGTGCGCCGCAGCTTCAGCCGGAAGGGCATGGCTGGCCCGGAGGTCAAGGCGGGGTCGCGGCTGAGTCAAAAGGTCAAAAGTCACTTGAGAGCAAGCGAGCGGTGAGAGGGGTGGGCAGGCTCTACGACCTGGCTGCTGCTGCTGCTGCTGCTGCTGCCCTCCTCACTCTCGCGCGACGCCAGCCGCACCACCGGGTGGAGAGATGCACCCTGGCAAGGCGCTGGCCCATTCCCAAAGTTGTCCGGAGTGGAGGAGGATAACGATGAGGAGTGTGAACGGGTGCTGTGAGAGAGACACAAAAACAGGAGGATTACTCAATAACATCCAGGACCGCAAGAATGCAAAAACTACACGGCGCTATAATCAGTAAACATTCTTCCCATCAAACCCTCCCGCACCACGTTTTCCCGTGTTATCACCCTACCTATCCAACATAAACAAGCAGAAACAGAGGCAGCACTGTTAGCAGAGGCAGGACCGATACAGCAACAGATAGTTTTATCCTATAGCCGGGGCAGCTGCGCTCTCTCCAGCCCCATGAGGCCCAGCGACGGGAGACAGAGGCAGAGATGTAAGGCTACGGCTGAACGGACATCAAACAGCCAAGCGCAGACATCCATCTGAACCCGGCAGCTGGCTTTGAGGAACTAATGGAGCTTCTAATTCTCATATCTGCCTGTGTGGGAGGCCTTTCCTCTCCGTTTTTTATCTCCCCTCTCCCCTCTCTCCCTCTCTCTCTCCCTCAGCTCCACAGCAGCACAGTGCCAGACATTGATTGTGGCGTACAGTGCAAGCAGTGTGTCAAGTTCACACACATGCGGCGGTGGCACATGCGTGTCCACACGGCTACTGTTGCAAAACAGAAAATCAGAATTGGTGTCGTTAGTGAGAAGCTCGTGAAAGTAATTTACTGAAACACAAGGGAACACACGGGTTTTAAAGGGGAACTACTGTTTTTTACAACCTGGACCTTATTTCTGGCATAAAATATGATCGTTTACTCACCCATATAACTTTTGTGTAATTTGTAGTCCTTTGGACTACAGATATTTAGATCTGTGTATATCCATATAGTGGGAGTGACTGGGGCACTGAAACACAGCCTCTAAATAACGCATTATCTGCCGCGAAACTCGTTCATTTCACCAATATTTTGTTATGATACGCTAGTGCTATTCCCCATTGAGTCCGGATTTAGCTTCTGACGCACCCCGACGGTTGGCTTGTTTACCTGTAATTTGCTACTGTTAGTTTTTTACAACATGGCTGAATATTTTTCTGATTATGAGGTTGTGGACGAACCATAGCAGCATAGGTAACTCCGGACTCAACTAGCAGTAGCACTAGCATATCATAACAAAATATTGGTGAGTTTCGCGGCAGATAATGTGTTATTTAGAGGCTACGTTTCGGTGCCCCAGTCACTCCCACTATATGGATATACACAGATCTAAATATCTGTAGTCCAAAGGACTACAAATTACACAAAAGTTATATGGGTGAGTATATGACTGTATTTTATGCCAGAAATAAGGTCCAGGTTGTAAAAAAACAGTAGTTCCCCTTTAAGGTTGAGACTTTGGGAAACACTTTGAACAGATCTCTGGGTTAGTCATCAGTTCTTCGTGTTGCTTTCATGTCTGTAATGAGGAGCGTCCTTTGAAGTTGGGCATGACACACAAACAGGTAGAACATTACATCTGCACCTGTAGCATGCTGAATGAGTTTTAGACAGAGCCAGCTTCCCACCTGTTGGTAATTTCAATGGGAATTCATATCAATAGCTAAAGGCTGTTTTATGTTAAGGGTGGCGTCTAGTGTGTGGCATTGTTCTGTCAGCTTGACTAACCCTAAAGCCTAGATACTGTATTTCCCAGACGAGGAAAGAAAAACTGAAAAAATGTTTTTAAAAAAATAACCATAACGGATAGCAAAGGAAGGTATAGATGAAAAAAGAAGATGAAAAAATTTATTAAAAATGGATGGAGAAAGGTTAATGATCAAAACACAACACAACAATGCTCTGGAGAGGAGGAGGGGTGGAGGGGGAGGAATAGGAGGAGCAGAAAGCGAGAGGGAGGAGGAGGAGGAGTAAAGATGGAGAGGATGTGCTGCTTCTTGTCCCGGGCTCTAGCAATGTGCTGCTGATAGTCAGCTTGGACCCTGGCCCAGATTCCTCTCTGCTCTGACTGGAAAAACAGAGCACACCTGACACAAGTATGCACCACAAGGAAAGAGTGTGTGTGCGCGCAAGTGTGTGTGTGTGTGTGTGACGAGGGTGAGTGAAGACACAAGGGAGGGAGGCGGCCTTCAATGAAAGAGGGCAAGAAGCTGCACAGCCGTGTTGTTTGCCGCAAAGTGAGCGGCGCTCGTCTTTTGTAACAGCCGTGCCTCTCCGGGAGCCCTAACGCATTCCTTACTCGTGAGTCCATCTGAGGCAGCGCTATGTAATGAGGCATCATCCGACTCATTGGCCCTTCATGCCAACACATACACACAGAGCCAAAAAGCCACAGTAAGCGGATAATTGGGCTACAATGGTGTATGAGTAAAAAAAACGGCTTTGGTATACGCGGCCTCGGCCTCGGCCTCGGCCTGCGACACCTCTGACCCTCGCCCCTCCTACTCGGGCTTAAGGGAAGTGACAGCGCAGGTTGACGGTAAATCCTTCCCCTCCCCCCGAAAACGCCCCAAGAAACGCAAGATCCCCGTCAACAAGTACACAGATAAACACACAAGGACGGGAATAAAGATGCGTACTTTCACTGTGTAGTGTACAAACACAGGCGTGCACGAACAGGGCACACCGCAAGCACACACACTGGATCACACGCCCACCAGGTTCTTGAGAGGTTAGCCAAAGGACCAGACAGCAGTTGGTGCAACTCTAAACTAGTAATCAGTGGCATGGTTTGGGAGTGTGTGGTTGAGTAAAGCCAGACAGACAGACAGACAATAGTTTGGGATCGAACCCACTCCTTGATGGGAAAAAAAAAAAGAATGCTTCGGAGCTGCTCCAGCGCTGCAGCGACATTCCCTCCCGACCGTCGTGTTTATTTCCAGCGTGCAAAAACAGCATATACGTTTATGAATTTGCACGTTGTAATTTTGTGGCACGGGGGGAAAACGAGAGGGAAAGCTGAGGGAAGAAGTTGTTTTTCTTTTCCAGAGTAGTGAGCTTTGTCTAAATATATATACGAAACCATTCCCGGCTTTTGTTGTGTTTTTTTTTCCTTCTCTTTATCCCGCCAAACTGATATGGTGAGCGGCAAAAAGCTTCTCTGTGTGTGTGTGTGTTTAAACCGCATTACCACATGAGAANCAAATGCATTGTGGGAAGTTGTTGTTTTTTCCTAATTTTCTTTTCCATCAATTATGAGAAAAGATCATGCAGGAATACCTGATCACAAGGCCTCCACAGTACGCCCTCAGACAAGCAAACACACAAGATTACATCTTTATCGCGCGTTTCTGTGCTTGTACAACGCAAAATGTCACCACGACAAATGGCGCGACAAACAAGTGACAGCTGATTGCTCAATGTGTTTCTGTTTGCAAAGTGATCTGAGATGCGTTTGCTGAGACAAAGAAATGTGCATCAACGAATCAAGTCAGAACCGTATGTAAAAGAAAGACGTAGCCACAGTGACGGCAGCCGTTGCTTTGCGTGTCAGTGTCTGGAAAACTAGCGCATTTGCCCATTGTCGTCTTTGTTTCTTGGAGCCAAAAGTGCGAGGGGTGCATGATACCTGACCGTCAGCATGTCCGTCATGCCAAGCGAGCCCTCAAACATACCTCCAACAGACGGCTTGCACGCCAAAGAGTGGCTGCTTAGCAAGTATAATGAGATCTGTCTGCAAGGCGGCGTCTTCCCAAATTCTGAAACACGAGAGCATCGTGTTTACCTTTCCCAACCGAGGTTGCAATTTGGCTAGCAAAGGCTCTCCAGCGTGGCAACTCCTGTAGAAGCCGAGCTTTACCTCCAAGACACAACCATCTGGGTGGGATTGTGGGATTAGTTTGCGCACAATTAATTTCTCCATTCATGACAACGATACGGACGATCAATCATTTAAATTACGTCGCGGCTTAAAGTTATCCACAATTAAGGGCGTGACACACTACACCTCTTAGCCCATCCTTGAATGCGCCGGGAGTTAGGCACTGGCAAGATGGCTACAGCCAGAGCCGCCCACACCAGCTCCTGAACCACTACTCTATTATACCCTACGACTGACGTCACAAAGGGTTCGTCCAGCTTTATATACAGTCAGTGCTAGTGAACCAAGTTTCTTCTTCTACATATTTATTTGTACTTTGCCAAACTATAACCAAGCCAAAGAGCTCATGCCTCATGCTGGCACAGAAGCCTTTTTTTTTGTCTGTCTGTGTCTGAAATTTTCTACCAAAACTTTGAGTGGGATGCCTCAGACGTCACATCATTGTAAACTGGGTAATGTGCCTTTCTGGAACAAAAACCTTGACAGGTGTACTGGAGCAACAACGGCAGGTGGGGTTAAGCAAACAGCCAGTTAAGGCTACGTGTTAACAGCTGACAAAAGGAGGATATTAAACGAGCTAAAAAGACTATGTTGACACAGGTTTCCCCCCTCGGGGTGCGACGTTTTGCTGCCAGTTTCTCCCCATTCAGGTGCGGATTCCTCTCGCAGGGGCCACCTGAGAATCGGACCGAGACGTGCCGCGACAAACACCACAGCCAGGTGGCATTACGCAGCAGCGAAAAAACAACAGAACAACAACAACAACAACAACAAAAAAAGGTGCATCTGCAGGGACGAATGCCTAAAACGCGCTTAACACAAAGACGAGTTGTGAGCTAATGCATCAGCTGCTCGTGTGCGCGCTCCCTCTCCGCTCTGGTTTCGGGGCAGCCCCTCTGCTCGCTTTGCTGCACACAATAGCGGGAACAAAACAGCACTTTGTCACCTACTGCTAAGACCATTAGACGCAGGCCGCCCGAGAGCCGAGGCAGCAAGTGTAGCATGAGTAACTCAATCAATCTGATCTCTGTTGCTCGTCTCTGTCTGAACGCTGCACCAGCACCAGTGCTAAATGAATCAATTAATGTGGGCCTGTCATCTGCAGATGTTTTTTTTTTTATTTAATTAATCAACAAAATCTTAATTTTCACATATGGAAGGGTTAAAGGGGAATTACTGGGTTTTTTTTGTTTGTTTTTTTGTTTTGTTTTTTACAACCTGGACCTTATTTTTGGCATAAAATATGATCTTTTACTCACCCATATAACTTTCCATATCCATATAGTGGGAGTGACTGGGGCACCAAAACACAGCCTCTAAATAACGCATTATCTGCCATGAAACGCGTTCATTTCACCAATATTTTGTTATGATACACAAGTGCTATTCACCGTTGAGTCCAGAGTTACCTGTTGTCTATTCGCGGACGTGCAGTGGTTTGTCATTCTTTGGCCAGCTATTCCTTAGAAGCTGCGTTTCAGTGCCCCAGTCACTCCCACTATATGGACATACGCCAATCTAAATAACTTCCCAACGACACCAAATAACACCAAAGTTATATGGGTGAGTAAACAATCGTATTTTGTGCCAGAAATAAGGTCCAGGTGGTAACCTTTCCTCAATGTGTTTCTTTATTCTCTTTATTAATCCACAACAATCAATTAGAAAATTGCGGAGATGGAGAATCAGCCGGAAATACTAAAGTGGAAGCATGCTACTACTAAGCTGGATAATAGTCCGCTAGATAATGCGTTATTTAGAGGCTGCGTTTCGGTGCCCCAGTCACTCCCACTATAAAGATATACACAGATCTAAATATCGGCCAAACGACTCCAAATGACACCAAAGTTATATGGGTGAGTAAATGATCGTATTTTATGCCAGAAATAAGGTCCAGTTTGTAAAAAACAGTAGTTCTCCTTTAAATCAACCAACTGTTTCAGTGCTAGTCCTTCCAGACAGTCAGCAGTCACCCCATAGACCCCTAATTTGACCTGTATTACTTTTATATAGGAACTTTTGCCATTACTACTACTACTGTCCTATACAGTAATCCAGCCATCTGTTACATCCAGCCGGGCTAAAACAAAGGAATCCAACGATACTATTTCAGCCAGATTGGGCCTGTTATTCTCAAAACCTTCTCAAGACTTTGATCCTCTCGTGCCCCGCTGACTTCAGCAGCGGAGATGTTTTTGGGGAAACACAAATCTGAAGCCCATACGCGTTCCTGCATACATTCAGACCCCGGATCAGACTTGAACCGTTTGCTGTGCGGAGACAAAAGTTTGAACACTGCTGCACAGTTTACTGTACGGTAACATTTTTGGAGTGCAACTTGGAAGTGAAGTCACATGAGCGCCTGCTGTAAAGGGACAGAGGAGCAGAGCAGAGAACCTCTTTGTTATCTGACACTCCAGCCATATGTGTTTGTGTCTGACCCGGAGGACTGTGTGTGTGTGTGTGTGTGTGCTTTTACAGTTAAAGGAAAAAGGAAATTTTAAAAGGGGATGAGTGTACTGGAACACCACACTCCACTCTGCAACTGCATAAATCACACGCGCACTTTCTGTCGCATGCCAAAGCAAAGTATGTGACACTCCACATCCTGCGCACACTGTCTGTCGCACACAAACATTAGCAGCTGCAAACAGATGGCGGAGCCAGGCGACCAGACAGCGTGTTTCTAACAAGCGCATCTGCTTTCTCACTTTCCAGCTCCGTCTCCGAGACAAAGACACACACACACACAAGCACAGCACTTTCTCTACACTTATACGGGAACGCAAGGACGGCGACAAGCGCAGGGAGCGGAGTGTTTTCGCACGGAGGTGACATCCAGACGGCGACGGAGCCTCGTCTGCCCGTCTCCACCTCTATCTGCTATCACTTCAGCCTGGAGTTAAAGTCTTGAAACAAACACTAGGTTCGCTCCTGTGGTGTGTGTACCGCAAAGTCCTATCGCCAGCATAGTGATAGGACTATAAGGGCTAGAAAGTGTGCGATGACAAATGGCCCAACAGAGAAAAAACCACCCATCTGCTTCTTGTCTCTCTCCACCGCCACCAAATAAAAAAATCTCCCAATTGCATTTTCTCAACTGTGATGATGTTCTCAGTAACGGAGAGGGCATGCCCAGTGTTTCAGGCTGGCACAGGCATCCAAACACTGTCACTGGAACATGAAGAGGTGGAGGATCAAAGGGGGGATACGTTACACTGGCCAGATAACCGATTTTCCAATGACGCAGCTCTGCCGACTCATCCTGCCGTAGTGAAATCGGGGCGGGGGATCGAAACAATGGCGGCTCCCAGCACCTGAGAACATAAAGGCTTGGAGATAAGCAGGGGGACGACGTGGAGAACAGAGCAGGAGATGAGACACTGACTCACAACGACTCTTATCATGTTGGTACAGTTGGTCAGGAGTCGGGGGAGGACGGAGGGGAAGGTAAACACAGACAGGCGAGAGAGACTGATAGCGGCGGCTTCTCCACCTCAACAACAGAGACACGGGACTATCAGTCGTCTGATCCTCACATTTTCCATACCCCCCCTTCCTCCCTCCCTCCCTCCCTCCCTCCCTCCTGGGAACCACATCATAGTCGCACCACCAAACATACAAATACAACTCCACACACACACACACACAATCACCAAAAAGCCACTCAGTGTTTTCTCACAGCTGAGGCCTCAGGCGCTAACAGGGACGTCAACAGAGCCCCGGTTTACAGGCCCATGAAAGCAGCAGCGCTTCGGTTTTCCTCCTGTTTACATCCGGCTGTATCTAACACCCCTAATGGCTGCAAGGGAAGTCACACATTTTAAACATCTAATGGAAAATTTCTCCGCTTGACGCTCACGTGCTCACAAAGGGTCCCCATAAAGTATCCGTCCCCGCATCATGGGAGACATCACATGCTCTGACTTCTGGGCCGATCAGAGGGATATGGGTGTCCGACCTGCCGTGGAGAAAGAGGAGGAGGAGGAGGAGGAGGAGGAGGGGGGAAGGGCGGGGCTAGCCGGCGATTGACAACTTGCATGAAACACCTGGCGGAGTGTGGGAGAGTTGGGACAGGTCGCGGCACGCTCTCCGCTCTGTTGTTGTCAGCCGAGCTGCCGGAGAGCACGGCACTTGAGGCTCCAGCGCGGCGATGCGTCCGCCGCGTTCACGAATAGCTTTCGGAGACGCATGTCGACCTGTCGTGGCTGTCCGCACCAGCCTAAAAAAACACGTGTTCTTTTAGCTTTACTCACGCCACAGAACAAAAAAGTCTTTGGAGTGAGGTTTCTCTTTCGTTAGTGCCTCTTCCTTTTTGTATTTTACTGAACCCTGCTGTTGTCATCCCTCTTCCAGTCCAAGCAATGATCGACCTATGTTTAACGTACTGTCTCTGTAGCCTCTTGCGTTGGTTGAATTCCCATAATCCCTCACCAATGAGCCGTTACGGTACAGACAAACCAAACCGACATTAAAGAACTGCCGACAACAGAGGCCTCATAACGCCTGGACCAAAGCTTTGTACTTGAACACACCACAAAGACTACAGCTAGCAAGTTTCTGCACCTGCATCGGCGGAAATAACTCTCCGTGCTAGCAGGTGGCAGCAATGCTTGTTGGTTATTCGAAAAGAGACAGCCAGAAGGGACGAGGTGGGAAGATAGGAAGAGCTACAAACCGTCCTAGAGGGCTGGCTTCTCTTGAATCACGCTGGTCAGCTGGTCATTCATCAAACAGACGAGTATTTGGAAGTTCAGATTAGATGAAGATGGCACTACGGCCAAAGACACCAATGGCTAAAGCATGTTGCGTCACGACCTTTACACACATGTACACAAATGTATTGACGAAAGCATCTCCTCAGTCCCAGTCACACACTTAAGGCTCATTTAAAGCACTGCGGGACACTGAAACCTACGCACTCCCGCCGCAACCACAGCGGCGGAAACGTTCGCCGAAACTTTGCCGAAGACGAGCCGCACAGATGTTTGCATCTCCGAACCTCCTCAGTTAACCTCTCCTCGATGTGCTCCGTCTTCACTGGTCCAAAGCAATCAATTTTGAAAAGAGATGCGGAGATGGAGAAGCAGCCGGAAATACGAAAGCAGAAACGCGCTACTACCGAGCGGGCCAATCACAGCTCTCGCGGCCTGCGTCGCTGCAGCGCGTAGTCGCATTTCCGGGGAGGTGCGCGGCACACCATGGTCAGGCTTATTTTCCCTCAAACCTCAGTGTGATCAGTTGGGATTGTTTTTTTTTTTTTTATGCAAGTTAACAAACCAGAAAAGTTTTTTTTTTGTAAATAAAAGTGAGAGAAAAACAATGGCTGACATCAGGACTATATCCGTCCCCATGCCGACAGTGAGCTCACATTTTTTATCGTGAAACGGTTCAGATGAAATGAACGTTACCACAAGATAAGAAAGAGTCCGAATCAGCGTTTAGCCAAACATGAAAGCAAAATAAGCCCGTAAACATATTCGTCCTTCACTATTCCGCCAAGCGCCGAAACAATCAGATGACGCTGACGTTTTATAGGTGACAAGCTAGAGAACACTGGCAGACGAGCCCACAGAGGAAAAGAGGTCACGGCCTCCTCTCCCCCCCTCCACTCGCGCTTCTGCGCGGAATAACAAGGAAACCACGAGCCCAGTTTGGAGGAATTCTGTCCATTTCTCCCACTCTGGTCAAACTGCTGCAACAATAACAACAATGACTGCCGCTGCCTATTTTTCTCTCTCTCCTTCTTTCCCCTTCCTGTGCTTACAGAATGAGGGCTTGACCAAAATTACAGGTACGTTTGCACCACATAGCAATCAGATGGCCTTTAGACTAGAATGGCCACCGGCTACACAAACAATAGCCACTTTTCCTTTTTTTGTTGTTGTTTTGTTTTGTTTTGTTTTTTTAAACGTGCAGGCTCACAATACGCGTTCACATTTGAGCAACTTTGACAAAGTGACACTCGACACCCCGTGCTCCCTCCAAAGCGGGCCCGAGCATGAGGCGACCAGGAGCGCGGACGGTGAAGAATCTGACTTTTTTTTTTTTGGCCCTTTAAACCCTCCACCAGCGTTTTTAAAACTGCTGTGTACTCCCAAGCCACTTGTTGTAGCACCATATAATTTACACAGCATGCCTTTGAGCTTATAAAGACAGCCAGATGTGTGTGTGTGTGTGTGTGTGTGTGTTGCAGCCTACGCCTCCTGCAGCTATGCTATATTTGCCTTCCCTCTTCTTACAGTAATGGTCCGAGGTGCGTGTCCAAACACATCTTTTTACACAAACATGTACGCACAGTGCACAGGAAAGGCGTGAGGAGGAGGAGGAGGAGGAGGAGGAGGAGGGAGGAGGAGCAGGGGGAGGAGGGAGGAGGTCAACGCTTCAGTAACAAAGTGATCATGTCATCAGCGCCAGGTTGCAGAGCAAGAGGGACACGCGTGCACAAACACAACATGCAAGCCAAGCTTTAACCCATTTCACCCGCGTGGACTGTAAAATCTTGTAGACCCGAGGAGGAGCCACATGATCCAGGTGTCCATTCCCAAACTGGATCTAACAGAGGCCTCCATTATGCCTCCCTAACCAAGTGAACTAATGTAATTTCATGATTACTTCATTAACTCTGGGGGGATCTTGCAGGCTGACCTGATAAGAGGTGGTTTACTAACCATTATCTCTTGTTTTCTGAACAGCTGAACACGTTAACAGATGGAGAGGAGGACTTTATTAAGGTTATGATTTTTAATGTTTATCTGAAAAGTGCAGATACAGAGGAAGGGAAGGGGGTGGGGGCCTGGCATGGGAGTATTTGGGATCCCCTCTGCGCCCTACGTGGCCAAGCCATTTGGCCTACATCTCAGCTGCTGCTCATTAAACACTTTGAAATAAAAAATAAAATAAATAAATAAAAGTGTACCTTTATTCCAATACACTCCAACAACCACAAATTTCTCCCTTTAGAGGTTTATATTCTCCCTCTCTCAAGGCAACTCACCCTGGATCCTGCGCTACATGCCGATTTCTGCTCCCAGATGAAGAAAACTCTTCTTTCCTCGACGTCGTTGAACCTCACACCAGACAGATAATCCTCACGTAAAAGTTACTCAAATGACTTTTAACATCCAGCCCGGACAGCGACAAAAAAAGATCTCGGTGGTGTCTTATTGCACCAAGACTGCGCAAACTTTACAGAAGAAGAAGAAAGAAAGAAAAAAAAAAACAGTCGCATGCAAAGTCCTAAAGAGAAACTGCGTGGACCACCCCCACCACCAACACCAACACAGTTTGTGTTTGTTTGTTTGCTTTGTTTTTTTAAGAAACGCGAAAAAACAAAACGTCCAAACGCTTCACAGGAGTTCTCCAACTTGGGACAAGTAACGACGTGGTCTTTCTCTCGCTGGGACTGT
>JASGAT010395817.1:0-20542 GCA_030220025.1 Chelon auratus
GTTCACACCACCAAAGGAATGAGGTCCCATGTGTCCCAGAGTCTCTTATGAAACATCTCAACAAAGCAGAGCTGTCATTTCTTCATGTGGTTATTACGTAATCCAGATATCAAAGATGATTAATAACAGTTTGTTTTAACTGAATACCAGCGGTCTCTTGTTTCTTCTTTCATGCGGTGTAATGGTTCCACTTTAGTTTTGAAGTGATGATCTCTCTGTGGTTTGACTGAAGTCAGATCGTCCTCCTTTATTTCTCCTTCGGTGTTTCCAACTCCAAATTACCACCAACAGAACAAGATTAAATTTCATCAACGAGAAAAACAAATGGAGGTCACGTCCTCGTCAGAGAGCGGGAAAAAAACATGAAATTTAATCATTTGGAGGTTATTTTAGTTTTATATTTCAAATCTGCACTATTTTATATATATATATTATTACTTTTGTACATTCTGGTATTTTTATGACCTTTTAATGCAAATAGTCCCTGATTTGCTTCTTTTTAAATCTTTTTATTGCTTTTTCTACTTGAAAATTAAATAAATTACAGAAAATAGATTAAATCATATTTTTTTTTCTTGCAACAGCTTCTTTGTTTAATTCTTAGCTAAATTTTGGTAAAATTAATGAAGTTTTCATAGAGGTTAAATTTATTCTTTTCTTTCACGTTTTCCATATTTCCAGCGTGGCTGTGTGATTCCTAAGGCTGTGTGTGTCTTTGTGCGTGTCCAGGCCGAGGAGACCTGCAGCCTCAGCTGGACAGCGCCATGCAGGACGTCAGCGATAAGTACCTCCTGCTGGAGGAGACGGAGAAGCAGGCGGTGAGGAAGGCCCTGGTGGAGGAGAGGAGTCGCTTCTGCTGCTTCGTCTCCATGCTGCGTCCCGTCGTGGTCAGTGACGCGTCCAGACTCTGCACATCCAAACACGTCTTCTTATTCTAGCTCCTGGGTGTCACCATCACCCGGTGCAGTTCATGAAGTGTCCACTAGGACTGATAACAAATTAGGTCTTTTTATGAAATTTCGTTCATATGTGCACCTGTGGCATCTATTTTGACTGACAATAAAGATCAATCTATTCGTCTATCTAAACCACTTGGGGGGGGGGNCAGAAATAAGATAGGAGAGGATTTGGAAAGGGACAAAACAAAAACAAAAAACACCTCTAGACCTGAAGAGTTTGTAGTTTTTCTGCATGAATGGAGACGTAGAGCATCAGCTTTATGGTTGTGGATGTTTGTGTGTGTGTCAGGAGGAGGAGATGTCCATGCTGGGGGAGATCACTCACCTCCAGACCCTGACGGACGACCTGAAGACGCTCACCATGGACCCACACAAGCTGCCCGCCTCCAGCGAGCAGGTACGACATCTCATCAAACACCACCAAGAGACTGAATATTAGCAGAAAGACGTTTAACTTAATGTCTTATACTGTATGTTTGCTCTTTTTTTGGCCTGCTCTCACATCACATCCTTCTTCTTCTTCTACAACACTTTTTAAAATACACTGTGGTGTTATTCTGAAGCTTGAGAGCATTCGATTTTCAGAAAGTGAATCTGCAATAAACGTTATCATTTAAAAATGTCTTTATTCATCACATTCATCAAACCAGATCAGAACTATTCTGGTTTAAGATTCTCAGATGTGAAGATTTGCTGCTTTTCTTTGGGACAGATTTTAGAAAGTTCAACATCTGTGAGGTTTCTGAGGTTTGGATGCCACAGACTCTGGGAAATTAATTGAAAGATGATGAATAGCTGTGTCACTAAAGCAGCTGGAACGTGTTTCTTAAGAAGAAGGAAGACTGTTTTTACATTTCAGGGTGGTTCTTTTAGTTCATTTGAGTCTCCTGTGGAGCAAAGTCAAACCTTAAATATCATTATTATTATTCTAGACCTCTAACGTCATAATTTATTTAATAACAAGTAGTGATGTCCCGATCGAGTTTTCTTTTGCCCCCTGATCTGATACTGATCTTTTAATATTCAGATCTGAAATGAACTAAATATGTTTATTCACATGATTTCAGTTCTTCTTCTTCGATATTTGGCAGCTTTGATGACAGTTACCATTAAAACAGAAGAAGAAGAAGCAGCTTTGATGCTTCAGGGACGTGGTTTTTGTCTACAAAGGATCAGACTTGGCTAAAGTCCGACACAGATCAGAGCCCATTGTGCTTCGGTCGACCCTGATACCGATGTCTACTGACTGTTGTCTGTGAAGGTTCTCAGTCATCCAGGTCATGATGTATCCAAAAAAGTGTTTAAAAAGGCAGCTGGACTTGTAGAGTTTTTTGAGAAGACGTTTCACCTGAGTAGCTCCTTCAGTTCTAGGGGACTGGTGGGAAATTTGAGGTTTAAATAGGAAACTCTGTCCATTAACGGTTGGATACTTACCTGTCGTTGAAAGGGGACTGTTTGTCCCTGTCCTCTTTCCCAAAGACAGGTAAGAATCTATCTGTTAATGGACATTAACTGCACCAGTTTCTGGTTGTTTACACAAACAAGCTGGTTTCTGATGGGTATGACCCACAGAGTCTCCTATTTGAACCTCAGACTTCCCACCAGTCCTTTACAACTCCTTTACAAGTCCTTTACAAGTCCAGTCCAGTTGACTTTTTTTTAAACACTTTTTGGATCTTCTGACCATTCTATGTAGTCCTTTAATAACATGGTTCTACTCGTAGATTCATACACTAAATGGTAAATAAAAAACTGTTTTAAATTTCTGCCTGTGTGGAATTAAAGACTCTTCTGAGTGCCTCCACCACCCGGAGGCTTCCACTATAAATCCTGATTAAATAATAATAGTTTGTGTTTTCACCTGTTAACCAGACTCTGAACTGCTCCAGATGAGAACAGAAACCACTAAATGATAATTCAATCATCATGTTTCTTTCTCTCCAGGTAATCTTGGACCTGAAGGGCTCAGAGTGCACCTGGTCTTACCAAACTCCGCCCTCGTCACCAAGCACCACCGTATCCAGGAAGTCCAGCATGTGCAGGTTAGTTACCCCTCCCCTCCCCAACAAACCTCCTAGATCTGAGCTCTGCTGCCTCCTCGTGGTTCACGCCTGGAACTGCACCTCCTGGCTCCTTCACGTCATTAAAATCATTTTGGGTTTCCTCCCCCCTGCAGCAGCCTGAACAGCGTGAACAGCAGCGACTCCCGCTCCAGCGGCTCACACTGCCACTCCCCCACCTCCCACTTCCGCTACCGCGCCTCCTCCTCCTCCTCCTCCTCGGTGCTGCCCCAGCAGATGCCCGCCCGCCTCTCGTCGGTCTCCTCCCACGACTCCGGCTTCATCTCCCAGGACGCCTTCCAGTCCAAGTCCCCTTCACCGATGCCCCCGGAGACGCTGCAGGTCAGTAGAGGAAAACAAAAATAACATGTATGTGGCGTCTGAGGATGCTGCTGTCTGGTTGCTAGGATACAGCAGCTCCGTCACCATCCCTCAGCGTCCTTGTCGACGTCCAGAACCAAAAGATGTTTAATTTCTAATGTCTTCATCCTTGATGTGAGGACCTGGACCAAAGGGCTCCTCACAGCACCACAACATTTCTAGTCATGAATCATTTCCTTTCCACCTGCTGCTGCTGCTTCACTGATCTCTTCCTCTGCTTGCTGTTAGAACTAACCTCTGTCCTGCTTCCTCTTCCTCCCTTGTCTTCGCCCTCTTCCTCTTCCTCTCTCTGTGAACTGCTGCCTGTGTTTCCATGTGCGTGCTCTGCATGGCTTTCCTTCCTCTGCTGCAGTCGTGTGTCTCTGCTTTATCCCGTCAGTCTGTCAGTGAGGAGCCCTCCTCTTCCTCCTCCTCCTCCTCCTCCTCCTCCTCCTCTTCTTCCTCACCCTCACACCTTGAGCCCAGCTCCGGGCAGCAACAGGTGAACGTCTACGTCTGGAAATACACACACACACACACACACACACACACACACACACACACTTATGCAGAAATGTAGAAAATTCTGAAGGAAACAAAAGGAAAAAAGTGTCTCAGTATGAAGTAATAAAATAATAATAATAATAAATAATATAAAAATAAATCCATAAATGCAACTAACATAAAAATATGAACCATTTTTAAATTATAAAGTCTCCTCCTGCAGCTCCTTGTCCTCCCTGTCCTCCTGTAGCTCCGTGTCCTCCCTGTCCTCCTGCAGCTCCTTGTCCTCCCTGTCCTCTTGCAGCTCCTTGTCCTCCCTGTCCTCCTGCAGCTCCTTGTCCTCCCTGTCCTCCTGCAGCTCCTTGTCCTCCCTGTCCTCCTGCAGCTCCTTGTCCTCCCTGTCCTCTTGCAGCTCCTTGTCCTCCCTGTCCTCCTGCAGCTCCTTGTCCTCCAGCGTCAGGTTTTTCCACATCCACTCATGAACCATCGTCTTTAATTTTATGTCTCTCCTCCATCCACTCGCCTTCAGTTGTCAAACGGCTTTGACCATCACGCTGCCCTCTGTCTGCCTGGAGCCCAGGACACCCACCTCCACCCTCCATACTTCACCTACTCCACCACCACCTCCCCCATGTCCTCGCCCTCCTATTCGTCCGTCTCGCCCACGTGGCCGTGGTCTCAGTCGGCCTTCGGCCAGCCAGCAGAGCTCCCGCCTCTCGGCCCCTCGGGGCTCGGAGCGATCCCGTCGTCCAGAGTCCCGTCCTGGAAGGTTTGATCCACACTCTCCTCCATCTGTCCCATCTTTGCCCCCCCTACCCGTCCTTTTGATTTGATGTCCTCTCAGCTCATTCCTGCAGCTCCTCCTTTATTCTTTTCTTTTATTTCTTATTATTATACGAGGGTCAGTTTCACACATCTGATACTTTGGTGCTTGTCATGTTTCATAATTTAAAATTAAATCTTTAAACATCTTTCAGCTCTCTACTGTAAAAATTCTGGCTTTAATTTTAGCGTTTCCTTCATATTTGACTTTTTCATTTTTTAATTCAAGATTCAAGATGTTTTAGATTTAGACACAGTAGCTCAGTTACACATAAATAAATAAATAAATACTGACAATAATAAAAAATACTACTAAATAAAAAGATGAGTATTATTAATAATACTATTATTATTATTATTCATAATAATAATGTGTATTTTTATTTTTTAAGAGCATTATTATCAGTTACTATTATTTTTTATTATTAATAATACTAATAATATATATAATATATATTATTGTAAATAATAGTAATAGTAATAGTACTATATCAATCTTGTATAGTTTTATTTATTATTAAGAACATTATTATTTTTATTATTATTATTATTATTACACACTTATGAACGTTCAATAAAAACATTAGTTCAGATCATACACTGAAATTCTTACTTTCCAGGTCTCCCATTGTAATAACACTAAATTAAAGAAATATAAAACCTACAAGGAACTAAATATAGTTTATAAACACCTCTGCTTATGCAAATTAATTAACATTTCCGTACAATGAATCCAATGTTTAACTTCTCTACCGTTAGAGGATCTAAACTTGTCTTTTGTTTCCTCCTCCACTGATTCTAATGTTTTAATTGTTTAATGTTTGAATGTTTTAATGTTTCTGCTCTGACGTGTCCGTGTGCAGGACTGGGCCAAACCGGGCCCGTACGACCAGCCCATGGCCAACACCCTGAAGAGGAGCAAGGACAGGAGAGACACTACAGATCCCAGCAGCCACCAGGGCGCTGATGTCAGCACGCATGGGGAGGAGCCACAGGGGGTTAAAGGAAGCCACTCCCTGACGTCGCCCAAGGTCAGACCAGGTTAAAATAAACGGGTTATTAGAAATGAAACCTGCGTTAAACATCTTCAACAAACTCTACAAGTGCAGGACGGAGCTAGAAGACGTTGATTAAATAACGAGACCCCCTCCCTCCCCCCTGACCCTGACAGGTGGACAGGGAGGCCCATGAGGAGTTGGCCAAAGCTCTGGCCCGAGGCCTCCAGCTGGACATCCACGGCTCCAGCAGAGACTCTCTGCAGGGCTCCAGTGGCTACAGCAGCCAGACCAACACCCCCTGCTGCTCAGAGGACACCATCCCGTCACAAGGTGGCTCTTATTAATTAAGAACAGTTTAGGAACCGTGCATGAAAGACAAAAATCTCTTTATTGGAAAATGTTTTGTACAAATCCTAGATAGTGCAAAAACTAAATATTATGTAAGGAGCTTACTGGATCCAGAGACTTTTATGTCTCAGCTCAAAGCAAACGCTAACAGTTGGTCTCATTTTCACATTTTCATGTCTAATTTCACATTAGATCTTAAAACGCTAACATCAGCTGATCCCTCTGTCAGCTCTCTACTGTAGAAATGCTGGGAATCATATTATTTTTTAATGTACCGATCAGATTTTGATGTGCCTTCTCTAACGTCGACTTAATTTACTCACAGAGGACAAATCAAATCAAATTTTAATGAACATTTCCAATAAATCCCATATTTAAACTAAAAGCTTCAGTCCTTTAAGGTACTGAAGTGAACACACGATGCGTTCAGGACCACGGTCACTGAGTTAAATCCCAGCAGACTGACGTGTCTTCACATTTCTCTGTTCTCCTCAGTGTCAGACTGTGACTACTACTCTGTGGGAGCAGATCAGGACGGCGACCAGCAGTCGTCTCCAGACTTTGATAAATCCTGCACCATCCCGAGGAACAGCGACATCAGTCAGTCCTACCGCCGCATGTTCCAGTCCAAACGTCCCGCCTCCACCGCCGGCCTGCCCTCAAACCCCTCTGCCATCATCACCCCGGGGGTCGCTACCATCCGACGGACACCGTCCTCCAAACCCAACTTGCGCCGACCCTCTGGGGGCCTCAATTTGGGCCCCATCCCCATCAAGCCCCCCATGATCCCGGTCAAGACCCCGACTGTGCCTGAACTTCCGGGTTTCCCCAGCAGAGCGGCGTCAGAAGAAGGGAACACCCCGCGGACGCCGCTGAGCCCCTCCAGCACGCCGTTGTCACCGAAGTCCGTCCCCTGGGAGATCCAGCACCAGGGGGAGGAGTCCGACCCTCCCTCCCCACCGCCGCAGCCCGGTGGCCGGGCATCAGAGTGGGAGCGGCGGCCTCTTCCGGAGCTGCTGGAGGAGACAGAGTACGGCGAGGTGGAGGACTTTCTGGTGGCTATACGACGAGGCGTCAGGCTCAAAAAGACGACGAGCAACGACCGATCTGCTCCGAGTATCCACTGAGACCACGAGGGTTGCTTTGACTTTGAGCCATTCTGTGTCCCTGGCTTTAAAAAGTCCAGTTGAAGGGACACAAAATGGTTTAGTGTTTAGTAAAAGCAAAACAAAAAGGAGCTACGACGTCAAATGGTGCAAATGATTGGAGGAAGTTGCCCGGTGACTTTGATCGAGATCAGTTCTAAAGTTTTTGATATTAATTCTGCACATTTACCGTCTGGCCAAAAGGTTATTTATTATTTTAGTGATGGGATACTTGATTTTGGGGTAACACAGTCAGTCTGTACACATTTGGAAAACCCAACAATCAGTTTAATGCACGCAGAGGTTTCTTGTTCTGAAGACCTGAAGGGTTTGAACATTCAGGCCAAGAACTAGACTGAAGAATGCCTCCCTTTAAAGAATAAGAAGCAGAACTTACAGTATTGTACTTGACTAATTCCAGTTTGGACTGATCCGAGATCGTTTCCTCAGGGCAACTTCAGCGTTGAAAGGACATTAACTGAGCGTCTAGTCGGAGGTCAGACTTGTAGCGGAGAAGGCTTAAATGAAAACTAACGTGTGCGATAACGGGAAGGAAGTGATGATGGATGAAGGAGAGAGCGACTCTGGATGAGACAAAGGTGAGCTGGAAGGACGGGTGTGGGGTGTGTGGGAGGATGGGTGGTGGAGTATTTTCAAAAGATCAAATCATTATTTGTGTGTACATATTTCTATTTTGATGTGTGTATTCGTTTCGCTCCTTTTCCATCCCCGTAGTCTGACATTTCCTCTTAAGGTGCCAAAAGCCCGTGTGCTGCATCCCACTTAGATATTCTCTATTTAATACAAAAGGATGCTGGATTATTATTATTATTATTATTATTATTATTATTTTAATGTAAAAAACGTAGATCTTAGGGTGTTTGAGAAATCTGCAAACAGAGTATTTGTAAATGTAGAGTAGCGAGCTGAAGAGTGTTTGTTACTAACAGTCGACTGACCTGCATGTTCTTACAGTTGGCCCCAGTATAAATAAACCATTATGCCTTTTAAATTAGATCCGTGACGGAATAAAGACGATAAAAATCCCACAGGTGGATCAGGACACCAACTGTTGGATGGATTAGAAGGTGGAGCGAAGCCATCTGATCACGCAAACAAACAAACCCCTTCAAATGTTGGCCTCCCAACTCCAGGCAAGATTCTCTTTTATGAGAAAGACTTGTCTACCAATATGCTCCACACTGCAGCAGCTACATCCAATTGGTTGATCCAGATTTTTTTGAAGTACCCGTCCTTTAACAGCCTGAGGTCAATTCACCAAATGTAACATAGCATCTGGTTTGTCTGGTTAACAACGAGACCCCCTTGCAGACAAACCAAAGCAACTGTGGACCCCATGGATCCCTGGATCCCTGCCTGCTCCTACTTTGTCCTGGACAGGTGATAATTCAAGGCCTAAATCCAACATGCTGATCTTCCTCACACCAAGATGTGTGAGGACGTAGAGGACGCAGGAAGTGTTCACTGAATGCTTCTGTTGGATTGTTACACAACTGGTGCAATCAGCGTTAGATATACAAACCAGACTTTCACATTTAAAGATGTCAGCTCATAAAATGAGTGCGTCCTTGACCAGATTTTAAGGTTTTAGTGAAGATCTGAGCATTTGGGTCGATCCTTGGATTACTTTCGTTTTAGACTGATTATAGTCTGCTTGGAGGACAGGTGCTCCTGCAACTTAGTGCCAATAATTAACACAAACACCTACAAAACCAGCTCTGTACCCAAACAGAACCAGGAGCTAGCGGACCGTGAACGCATCATATTCGCTGAACTGGATCACGATGGCTTCCTCCACCTTAGATCAGAATCAGAATCAAAGACAGATTATCGGGACTGTTTAACTTTTATTTTTTAACATTAAGTTTCCTGTAAAGCACTTTTATGATGTGAACAAAAAAAACTTAATTAATGGTTCCAGTTATTATTTAAAACTACAGATGGGTATAATCCGTGAAGTTTGTTGAGCTCCTACCGACTATGTAGCACCTGGACAGTTGTGTGTTAGTTTACACTTGAAGTGGAGCAGTAACTGGAGCTCCTACTACTTACCTGTAGCAACCTGAAGTAACGTGGATTCGTGCATTGATCTGTCGTAGTGCAGCCTGTGAGCCGGTTTAGCCTGCACACATGTTAACAGCTGTGGACGTTATTTTAGTGACGCTACTACAGAGTCAGTGTTTTAATATTTAATGATACTGGGACAGTGTGCTGCAATAATCTGATTAATACCTAATATATTTAACAAACAATAATATCCGGTCTGTGTAAAAGTTGTAGCAATAGTGGACTTTAAAAGTATAATCGAGTAATCTAGATGATTTCCAGCCAAATTAATCTCCTCCATCTAAACTGTGAGACATCAGACTGGTCCCCGTCTTGGTAAATTCAAGAACACAAGTTGAAATAAGAAAGTGTACATTATCTGGAGAGAAGACACAACATCCTGAGAAGTGCATGAGCTGGTTTGGAGTTTTCTTTCGTCCTACGCTGTGCTCTCGAGTCATCAGGCGCCAGACTGTGCCGCCATGTTGGAAGTCTTAGCTTTAACCAGGACTTTCCAAACGTTAACTACTACGTGAATTATTGAATCTTCCAGTTGTAACATCAGCCAAAGTCATGAGAGAACCGCTGCTAGGCAACAGTTGGGGTCTAGAAGGCTAACTGTTTAGCATGCTAATGGAATAATGAAAGGATGAGGCCGTTGGGAATTTTATTAAACTTATAACTAAATGACTTGATCAGATTAACTAAAATAAATAATAATGCGAGTTCTGAACGGATTACGGCAGTATTATCCTTAAATTAGCTGTTCTTGTTCTTGTCTAGACTATCATTAACAAATAAAACTTTGTACACACAGATCATGCATTTTGCAGACTCTGCATAATTTGTTAGCTAGTTATCCGTTAGCTTGCCAACACAGGATGGATAATGAGCTAGCTTAGGGAGGCTAAGGCTAATATTAGTTAGCTGTTTGTTAGCAAGCCAACACAAGACAGATTTTAAGCTATCTTAAGGAGGCTAAGGCTAAGGCTTCCACCATGGCTGATTGATGAGCAGCTGGGATGAAACAGTTCCAACAGAACACGATCAGATCCTGCTGCGTACTAATATCCATCTAAGTGTAAAGCCCATTAATGAATAAAACCCTGTACCAAATAGAGATGTTAATATGGTGTCATCTCGCATCAATTTATTATTTTTTTTCTATTAATTCATTTGAATGTTTTCAGCCATTTTATTTGTTACCTTTCTAAACTGCCAGCTGTCCTGTTTATAACCTATTAACAAATATATTTAATATGCATGTGGTCTTTTTTTCTACCGGAACTTATTTCCTCTGGTCCGTCCGACTTTAGAAAGCATTTTAGATACCGCCTGCCGTTTAAATCTGATTCCCAGCCGTGAATCATTAATGTTTCTCACTCTATGATGACTGAAGCCCGTCGTTTTTTTTTTTATATATANACACACACACACACACACACACACACACACACACACACACACACACGTGTTTTGTTTTTTTTCCAGTGCAGGTTTAAGAGTACAGTTGTGTAGCTGATGCGATGACAAGCGTATGAAGCTGAATGTTCGAGCCTGTTCAGACTGTAACTGTGTCTGTTTTCAATGGTCTGAGTGAGGCCTGCACACACTGAGGAGGAGGAGGAGGAGGAGGAGGGTGAAGATTAGTGGCAGAAAATCAGACCTGGTCATAAACACCATGTCAGTGAAGTTCCATATTAAAGTCCTGTCCTCAGTGTGTTTGGAGGCCATTATTTTGTAAGTAAAAGCAGCTGTCGGTGTCTTTAACCCTTTAACGCCTTTAATTTGAGACAAGTTGCCAAATTTCCTCCTGTGTCTCCTCAGCGATGCTCTGGGTTTGATTTTTGTACGATGTTCCTGCTTCAGGTGCTCTCCTATAAAGGTTTCCCTCATGAAATTTCCTGTTTGTTTCAAAGTAAAATGTCAGAAATGGACAAAACTGTGTATATATTTAAACTGGGGAGAATCTGGAGTCCGTACGGTGTGGATGGTCGTCTCATTAAAGCTATACGGGACATTTCAGTGTGTCTGCAGCTGAGAATGGGAGGGAGATAATGATTCCAGTTGGATGCATATAAAATATAATTAAATATGATTGGATATGACTTTCTTTAAACACCCAGCATTGTAAACGCCCTTCTCATGTAATTTGCAATGAATTAAATGTCCATGTTCCAGGAGACGACCATCCAGGTCCATTAAAGACCCCATGAAACGTCCAATTTACTCATTAAAAACTAAAAATTAGTTCACGCCCACTAGTGCATGATGAGTCATCAACAACTAAATTAAAGGGCCAGATGCTGGTGCATCATAAAACAACTGTTAAACTTTAAATTTGGTTTCATTTACGATGCGTTTACTTTGAAACAAATTAACAGTTTTTAATTCTGTAGTAAACATCTGGGATCTACCTGCCTAAACCAAAGTGTTTAAAATTAAAGCTAACGTCCAGAAATCAAACTATTAATTAAACTAAAATTCTAACGACACTTTTTTCAGTAAACCTGACCTGAATATTTCTGGGATGTTAATCTGAGCCTCATTTTAAATGATTCATCCCTGATCACTGATTATTACGTGACTACTCTGTGAGGTTTCCTTTGTTCTACTTGAAAAACTGAATGTAAAGTCTATACTGTTAATCGGATTATTACATTTCCCATGAGCCTTGAACACATCATCAGATTCTTCATCTAATTTCAGTCATTTGTTAACGTGAACCAGATTATGGGCTCTCACTTAATCCATTAACAGGTTTTATTAATTAGCAGGTGAATCTCAACATACATCCTGTTTGATTTTCTATGTGTAACAGCTGTTGTTTTGTTTTGGCTATAAAATAAAACCGTAGCAAACCACGTACGTACATCTGATGACGAGGGAAACCTGGAGTTTATTTTTATTGTTTTTTTATTGTTTTATATTGACGAGTTCACTTACATTTGATTTTAACGAGGCTGAAGTAGGAAAGTCTTTACTTTGACTGTGAGTTTAGGATGTTAAGATTATCTCTGCTCTGACTTTTCCATGCGAGACATTTCGATTGTCCCTGAATAAAACTTATCAAATACAGACAACGGACCTGTTTGTCTTCATTGTATTATTATTATTATTTCATGATCATAAAGGTCTTAACTGCAACATGGATATCATGCATCTATCACGTCAGAGGAGCATTAATATTAAGTTTTAACATTAATCAACTGACAGATTAATTGCTGACATTAATTAGCTGCATTCGCCTTATTTTAGGATAAATTAGTAGGTAAATTAAATATTTTAGGATTTTACCATCTGAAGTTACTTTGAAGACATTTTATTTATTTATAAGCCAAAAAGAAATTAAGAAAATAGTCTGTACAGGTTTCTACTTTCTGTATTTATCTACTGTCTATCTACAATCTGTGTTTGTGAGACACATAAAGTGAGTTTAGATTTAGACTTCATTAAAGATTTTCAGAGCTTTCTCACGAACGAGTGAGAATATTAGTGGAAATCTAAATGTTTTAGGTGGAAGCTGTAACGTTCTCAGAGAAAATAAGAGTCTTCTGAGAATTTTAAAGATTTCTGTTTTAAAAAACCTGATGCTGAAAGAAACTATAATGTCCAGATTAAGACTTTAAATGAATGAAACTTTAAAATTCAGAAACATGCACGATTTATTCTAGTGGTTAGCACTGATGCCTCACAGCCAGAAGGTTCTGGCCAATGACAGCTGGGATAGGCTTTTAAAATGTTAAAATTTCCCACCATAATATGGAGAATGAACAGTTAGAGATGTACCGTCTAATAATAACAATAACCAAATACAGAGGCATTTCATTTGAGAGAAACAAACCTGAGAGCTGCTTTACAACGTCTTTAAAACCGACTATTTTAAGATACAGTCACAGCACAGACTGTCAGTAAAAGATGGACTCAGTTTAAATGACCAGGGCCTCCTCTAGAGGGGACAGTGAGGTCCCACACAGAAAAACAGCCTTTGGACAAAATGCTCTTTCTGTAAAGACCAGTAAGATCTGGAACAGTCTTACCCACATTACAAACCTTCAAAACTCACCTCAAGCAGTGGTTCAGAGCAAACCAGTCTTGTAACCGCTGACTTTTATCTTCTTAGTAACGTTCTGTCTTGTGATGAGCTCTTATTGTCATCTATTGTCCTGTCCTGTGTCTTATCATGTTCTTGTGTTACCTGCCTAGGGACTGTGGATGCAAATTAGCATTGTTATAATCTGGTATATTAGAATAGATGTTCATTAATGTGCACTGTCCCTATCTAATAAATAAATAAATAGATATTCACTCTTTAAATTGAATGAATCGTCCAAATATGGTCACTTCCGCCTAAAATGAATAAGTAAATAAATAAAAATCCAAGACGGCGGTGCCAAACTAATAACTGTAGTCCACACACTAACACGTCACTCTGACCTTAGAGCTGCTCAGACCAGACTCTGGTTCTAGCTGCCTTGCTCCGGGGCACGTCGGCGGTGAATGAAAAGACACGGAGCTACAGCATCAACCTGTGGAGCCACAAGTAAACAAGTCCCAGATTTATTAGTTTTCAGGTAAATTGCACATTAAGTTGCAAAAATGCACAGGTTACAGGCTTTTAAAGTATTATTCATGCTCCAGACTGTCCACCAGGTGGCAGCAAAACACCCTCAAGTTTTGTTCAAAGCTTCAAAACAAAAAAAAACATTTTCTTCTTTTCTTCAGAGAGACATTAGAGAACAGAGTCCGTTCAGAAAACCTTCATCCTCGTAGAAAAACACAGACGTCATAGAAACCTTTTTTGTTTTTTAGATGATAAAAAACGAACAGCATGCTTTTAATCTCTGATCAACTTACAGACGGCAGATTGCTCGTCCTCAGCCTCAACAACATATGAGACAAAAAAAAAAGTTGCTCATCTCCCTCGAGTCTTTTTACATCCATAAACATCCTCCGAAGCCAAACACTCATTAAAATAGTGTTCAAACATTTGTCTGTGAGCCGTCTGGCTAAACTCAGAGCTTCCGTTTTGTTTTTGTTCCTTCTGATCCGAGGACGTGTTGAGCTCCACATTCATCTAAAGTTAAACATTTCACCATCAGCTGGCTTTAAAAGCAGAAAGAAAAATAAAAGACTAATCTCTGACGCTTTGGCAACGATCAAACTCCTCAAGGAGCTGTGTCCAGAATCACACGCGGTAGATATGCAATGATCTCTGGGCTGAAAAATGTGGAGAGAAGAGCACAGTTTATCATTATTAACCTTTAATTTAATCTCACAGCCTTTCTCTCCTCATTCAGAGACACAAAACAAAGACAACAAGCCAATCACTTATTTAGACATGACACACATGTCTCCAGTGGGCTCTAAATAAATGTTTTGGGTCCATCTATAACATGATCTGTACTGCAGAGCACCATTAATTAATATCTCCTCAGTTTATCAAATGGATCATGTGAGATTTGCTGCTTTAATTGGTTTCATTACTTATATCCTGAAGCATCTTGAGCCTTAATCTGCCTTAATCTAACTATAATAAGACGGAGAGTTCAGTCTGGACACGGCCCGACTCAAAAAGTGCTGGAGTGTGAGAAGAAGACAGAAAGAGTGGGATTAAGATGGAGAGAAATAAAGATGACAAGCTGTAAACCAGGTCTGACTTGTGTTGGTGTCCTGAACGCAGCCTCCTGACAGCTCAGAGTACCACGAAACAAAAATAAAAAGGCAAGAGCACACGCCTCCTCTCATCTGAGAACTCTCCAGCATGATAACAATAAAGAGATTATAGAGCTACATCGGTTCCTCTTCATGCAAACACACCTAAATGATTCCTCGAGGTAGCAGATGACACTTCCTGTTTTCTCTGACAGGGTTCAGAGGAAGTTATTAACCAGCGAGCGCTAGAGACGTGAATAAATAGTGTTGTGGAGTCTTTAAAGTGTCATGTAATTCGTGTTTCCAGTCGCTCAGGTTCTACTTGATCAGTTTCTGCTGTCGGGACGGGAAACGAGCACGGAGTGACGCCGCACGTTTGAGGTCCAGAATCCAGACCAGTGAGAGCTTCACATCCTAAAATCTGCTCAGGCAGCGTTCACATGAGGCAGTACCTGATCTACACTCCCTGTCCAGTTCATTAGGTACACCAGTGAAGTCATTCTGATCTAAATAATGTTGAGTTGATGTAGCGACAGCATCAGGAAGGTGGTGATTGACCTGGATGATCACTGTGGTCTGTTAAATGGGGTTGAATTGAATGTGTTTCTGTTATTTAGCCTTGTCCACTGACTACTATGTCAAAATATTAGGAACACGTATCAGTTCAGTACTTCTATAAAATGAAAACACAGTTGAATCAACATCTCTCTCAGTTATTAGAAACTAAAGCTGAACACTAGGACTTTCTTGGAGACTAGATTTAGAGCAGGACTGTTGTCACTAGTGTACCTAATGAAGTGGCCAGTGAGGGCTGTTTAAAATGAGAACACATCACAGCGTGGGATCCTCTTTATGCTGACATCTGAGAGCTGAAGCTGTTGCCAGAATGTCAGCTTAAAGAATAAAGTCTGAGCTCCAACGTGTTCCAGCTGTAATGTTATTATTATTATCATTATTTTACACTTTGAGCTCTTTAGCTGCTTTTCTTTTTCTTCCAGCTGTGACCGATGTAGAACACCAAACCAGTGAACGCTGCCTGAGCAGGGTGACAGAGAAACATCTGACTGTAAAGACTTAGTTTTCTCTATAAAGGTTGATCAGCAGCCTCCAGTTTGTTGTGACGGTGTTGTGTAGTAGCTTGTTAGGAGGAGTGTGACGCTGCGTCGCTGCAGGGTTGTGCTACTTTCTCTTTGTCGTCGTCGTCGCTCAGGAAAAGCAGCGGGAACATCCCCAGGATGCAGCCGATGGTCACGCCGATGGCTTTACCCTGCAGGAGCAGGACAAACACAGACATAATGACATGCTGCACGACATGTCTAAGAGGCATCAGGCCCGTAGACCTTCTAATGAAGCTGTTTTGAAGGTGAATTCTCTTTATTATACGTTCCCCTTCCTTCCTCCTCCAGCTTTCATCTTGGCAAAGGTTCTATACTTCCCATCCTACGCAGCAGAAGGCTGTGAAAATTACTGCTGGAGAGATTAATTATGACAATGGTAAGAGGATTATGAAACGAAAGGTGAAAAGCTCACCATGTGACCGCTGAGCTTGGTCTGCCACATGTCCACCTGTTTGGGCGTCAGATCAGGAACCTGCATCCCCAGTTTGGAGGCCAGAGACTCGACGTAACCTGCGAGACTGCACACGAACACGCACATAACTGACAACCAGTCGCCTTCTTAAAGGATGAGGCTTAATCTGCTTGTTTGTTATTGTCACACATAAAGAGAAAACCATGCCTGTGTGTGTCATAAACAAAGTGTCTTATAAGTATATGTGAAAATATTCCATGACTTCATAGATTTTCTAACTTCCAACTCCAAATCTTTTTAAAAGTAGATTTTAAAAGTTAACAGTGTAAAAGAACCAACTGTTAGAAATAAAACAACATGTAAGAATAACTGAGAACACAAGGTACGAGACGTATGAGACAAACAAACCTCTTTCATTCATTTGTAAATGCAGCAAACAAACACTCGCCTTCAAACAGAGGGACTCAGAATAAACCTGAGTCCTCAGAGACAGTTTTTACGGCTGCTTACCCGAGACCTGCCAGATCTGAAACCAGGTTCCCCAGAGCAGCAGCTGCAGAAACACAAAGAGGGAAACAACAGTGTGAATTCAGCAGCTCTCACACTATTAACAGCCTCATAGATGGTAAATGTGAGATCGTCCTGACACAGGAGGTTGGGATTTCACTGAGACTCAGTCTGAAATCCTGATAACAACCCGCTTTCAGGCCTTTCCATTTTTTCTGAGGGGGTGGAGTAAAAGCTGCTCTCTGACGTGTTGATCATTCGCCTGGAACGGTTTGAGTTTAGAAAACTGTCAATCAGCTTCAAACCGTCTGACTCAGCTCTCCAACAGACTGCATCTGCTTCTGCAACTTTCCCAAAACCAACAACTGTGGCAATCAAACCAGTTCATGCAGGAATGTGCCAGATGTTTGGTGATGAGTGTTTCTGAAGAAAGAAAACTTCACAACAAATCTTTTTTCTTTATGACACTTTTGCTTTGAACCAGTCTGGACCCCTGCTACAGAGCCGGGTCACCAGACACTCACTGGGAAGTTCCCCTCCTGTGTCTGGCTCCGGGTTGGGGGTCCTGGTCTCAGCCTGCTCTCAGCCTGGACTCTTCCCTGAGAAGGACTTGTTTTCGTCAGACCCTATGAAGGGATTTCGCCACCACTGGACAGACCCCAGGATCACAGGGACCCACAAACTCCTTCACGATGTTAAGGTGGTGGTTCATTGAGGGAAGAGACCCCTGAGGACATCTAAGGAATCATCTGGAATACCATGGATAAGTTTCAGAGAACCATGGACTGGTGGTTAGAGCAAGACTAGAATAGGAGACAGCTGACTGCTCCATGTTGGTATGAACACATAACTGGGTTGAACGCAGAGGAAGCACTGGGAGAAGCCTGTAGGACCGACTGGCCCACATCCACACCTGTACATTCAAACTATATTCAAACAACACATCAAAGCAGGAGAGTGTAGGGTGAGTCAGTAGGAATGAAAGTTTTTATAGATCAAAGAGCACCCTTAGAAAACCACCAGCTCACCAGTCAGCTTCATGGTTTTACTGTCGGCCATGAATAATTAAACGCTTGCATTCTCACTGGGGATGAGGTTGGACGATGTGGTAGGAAATATATCTGGTCATTAACACTATAAAGGTGCTAAGTGTGTTGGTTTTGCCTTCAGTGGAAGTCTGGAGGGACCCAAAGCGACGAGGCTTGAAGCTGAATGCATGCAGCTTCTGGTCCGTTGGAGACAAAACTCCAGATGGACGAATTTAACTGGAGCTGAAGGTATAAAGTTAGACTCCGATACAACCTTGAATCATTCTGCCAGCACCCTGAAACCGACTGTGTACGACGGTGAAGAGCCAGAAGTAAAAGCTTGAAAGATCCTCCTCAAATAAAATAAAAAAATAAGAGGAATCAGTCAACGAGATGAGCGTCTCTGCTGGATGGACAATGATGAAACAAATACACGGCGGCGCCTGGATGATTAAAAAGGGCTATTGATCTACAGCCCCGGTTCTGCCTCTGATTTGCACTTGGCTGAGGAAATTGGAGCCAAGTATCCATGGAAACAGAATAATCTACCAGTGAAGAGGGAGAGGGATAGAGGGAGGGGTTCTGGTTTTCACAGAGTAACACAGATCCAAACGCAGACCCAGAGGAGAGGCCATGATGACAGGCGGCACCGCTGCAATAACGAGATCCCGTTATAGTTGGAGTAATAAAAATGACAGCGGTGCTACTGTGAAGCCTAGAGCCTCAATGGAAGCAGTAACAGCTGTAAGGACTGGATGTGGCCATAAAGCAGGTTAACTGACCTGGTTCTACACCTCATCACTCCATCTAGTCTCCGGTGAGAGGACTTCACTGCTGCTCTGACCTCTTATAGGTTTAATGAAGTCCTTGCTTCGGAAAAAGCCTTTTTCTGGTGGAGCATTTATTAAAAGTCTCACACAGTGTGAGGAGATGCTTTCACACTTATGTTCAAATATATATATATTACAGCTAAAGCCAGCAGACCTTCACACTGGAATCAGAGGATCTGAACTCTAAAGTAGCCTGGAAGGATGAAGGATCATCAAATCTTTGCTCCGGCAGAACCAATTTAATCATCTGGGTGGAGCTTTATGTTATGTCCTTGGAGCTGAATTTGTTTACAGCTAAACATCTCTGATTGGTTGGAGGACTGTCCTTTTGTTCCTCTGAGTGATACCTGACTCAGACCTGACTTTGGGATGTCAAGAATATATATAGATATGTACATATATCCACTATGCTGATAGCATCCATGGAGCATTTTCTTATCAAATAGAAGAAGAGCTAGCTCGGTCCATACCCTAGCACTACTGGTTCTGCTTGTTTCATTTGGAAAGATGTGAGGTGGGAAATATACAAGAGGGCTACCAACCAGAGTCTGGAGCTTCCACTAGACCAACAGCCAGCTACAAAGAGTTTAAATGACCAGATAATTAATAAATAAAAAACAAATCATGTAGGGTTCTTACCAGCCATGGTGGAAATGCCCAGAGTGACTCCGATGGACAGTTCGATCTGAGTTCCCTGGAGAGCAGAAAGACAAACGTTCATCGTGACTCAGACGTATCAAGAGCACGAAGAGAAAAGATTTATTCCTCTAACAAAACGAGATTAAATAAATCCACCTACTGCTGCGATCATGATGGCATTATCCAGAAAACCAAATCCAACGAAGGGGAGGGCATTATGGAACAACACTGCAAAACAAACAGGAAGAAGGAAGTTTAAAAAGATGTAATCGATAATCTGACATTTAGATTAAAGTCTGAACACGTGTCAGTTCAACACAATACAATTCAATAGTCGTCCAAACCACAGTCTGCACAATGAAAACACAGTTGAGTCATTAGCTCTTGATGCATTTATCATTGTAGACGTTTGAGTATTAATCAGTGCATGTGATGTTTTCTTCATGACCTCTGGAGAGCGCGTAGAAACCGTTCTGATGATACTGAGGTAAATTATTTAATCACCGTGTTCATGTGTTAGTGACCAAAGAGCTTTAATTCTGTAAAATTAACACAAAAGAGCTTCTTTCCAAAGTCACATATCGCCTACTGCTCATGAGGTAAACTTTTAGGACACTGACGATTAAATGTCAGATTGTAATTTTTTGTGTGTGTTAGACAGAATCTCTCACCGTATCTGATCTGGGCTGCAGTCGGCGGCGACGGCTCCACTGTCTCTGCAAAAAGAATTTACAAAATAAATAAATAAAACATCAAAACACATGAACAGTCTGCTCATTAACTGCTGAGGCAGAGGAAGTAGAGACTCCTCACAGTTTCTTCAAACACAGCCTGACAAGCAAAAACTATTTAGTTCAAAAGCAGCTGAAAAGCATCAGCTGCTTCCTCCAAAGTACGTTTTTGTCCGTGATCATATCCGCCACAGTACCAGCCATCTGTTAGCAAACAGCTTCAACAGATGTAATGAACTGAACTAAACTGAACGGCTAACAGAGAGTTCAAGGTTCATTACATTAACCTCCTGGACCTCCTGGAGCCTGTGGCTGAATCTTACAGCTGTGGAAAGTTATGACAGACGCATCCTGATAAG